>JAVKPL010000358.1:0-14578 GCA_032173675.1 Gastrolobium villosum
ATTGCTAGTAGGTGGTGCTCTTTGGAAATGAGAGTATTTGGCCAGTTTATTAAACTTGTTCAAGTATTCATCAATAAACATCTTACCCTGTTCCTCAGTCTCGAACTTACCCTTGTAATTGGCTTCTTCCGGAAAGTATTTCAGTAAAAAATGTCTTTCAAAGGCCAGTGATAGCATAACCTTGGCATTCAAAAGACTGACGGTGTTTCTCCACCAATCGGTGGATTTATTCGCAGCATATAAGAAGCATACAATAATTTCTGATGATCATCACACTCCATGACAGTAAAAATACGCCCCAGTTCTTCCAACCACTGAATGGCGGCAATGGGGTCAATGCCTCCTTTATAATTTGGTGGTGCATGTTTCCGGAAGGCATTAAGCATTCTTTCTCTTTGTTCTCTGTTATTCACTGGCTGTGCCACACCACCCCTGTGACTAGACTCTTCATTGTTTCCTTCCCCCTCCACAACAATGGGATTATGGGGAGGAGGAATAGGCTGTGGCTGTGGCTCTGTCGTCGTCTACCTTGTCCACCCGCCCTCACCTCCGCAAGGAGTAACCTCATCATTTCAATATTCGCCGCACGGCTAGCTTCCATCATGTGTTGATTGACCAACCTATTAGCCTCTATCAGATCTTGATTTGCTTTCATCATTACTTCCAGATCTCGCTGCCTAGCTGCAGCCATATTTTGTTGCATTTCAGTTAAGGCCCTTATAATCGGATCTGGCTGGGAAGTACCACCCCGCTGATTTACTCGGGGCCTGGCCAGATCTACCAAAATTGGATCTGTCGGGTCATTCGGAGGATCCGGAGTTCTTCTCGGACGAACCATAATTCTTCATATTTCACACAAAGGAATGAGTTAGCTACGCTCACACTCAGTGATCAGACATGCATATCATAAGACTCCAAGAAAAGACTCAAGAACATAATAACCCGAACAGTTCATGCAATATTTCATAGGCTCTCCTAGAGAAACTGCTTTGATACCATATAAATTACGAGCTAACTTTTTCTTTTTCTTTTTACATTCTTATTCAGCGTAAACGAAAATCGGACAGAGTAACCTCTATAAATCGGACAACTGGGGATTTTCCAATCCCACTCCTAAGAGTTCCTGATAGACAATTTCAACAATATTTATATCCAGGAGTACCAGTCATACAATTATAATCAGATACCCATCCATGGGCGCATGCAAAACTTGGCTCCGTGCCACTAATCTAACAGCATGCAATCCAAGACATAAGCATAACTGAATACTACATAATCATATCAACATGCCTGAATACAAAAATGTACATGCATCAAACTGAAGAACATGTACAGAACATATACAGGCCATATACAGAGTGAAAGATCAGACATAATGATCCCCAAAATAACTGAAATCTAAACTACATCAACACACTCCAAAAAAGGTAGTAGCCTACAGCCACTCAAAATCCGATCAGTCGAACGTCTCAGCCACGTGCCGCGTCTCTGCCTGCTGAGGGTTCACCGGCAGTCTGGGAACCTGAAATCATGTCCCCAAATAGGGGTGAGATTACAAATCTCAATAAGCTCCAGGTTTATAGAGAATTCTCCATACCCCTGGCTCACTCCTGCATGAAAGTCAGATACAGAGTATACAGATACAACATATAGCAGATATCATAACTGAGCAGAACATATAATCATATCATAACAGAGACGTGCGCCGTCATTTCCAAGGGATGGCCCCAAACAGAAATAGAGTAACTCAGAGGTGTACACTGTCAATCTCAGGTAAAACCCAAGAAGACATCCGTGTACCAAAAGTCAATACATAAATCATATCAGAACCAGTCTTATCATATCATATCATATCATTTCATATCATCAAATATCTCTATATGAATGCACCTATACAGAGTGTCTACACAGTCATATAGTCCAACCATAGTCTACTAACTATGGTGGAGCACTCAAGTAGGAAAAGACTCCTTAAACATAGAGCTTACCTCTTGAAGCTTTATCGATCTGCTTACTTGTGACACAAGTTACTTTTTTTTTCTTCAAGAGATTTCAATCTTTTTCAGTCCCTAGGCGCACCTAGAGAAAGAATCCAAAATACAAATCAATAAAATGTTATCATGCCTATATTTTCACAAGGCAACCATTTTCTCGCTTCATTTCGTTTCTTTATATTTTTACCAATCATATACCAATACAGAAGTCTAGACCACCTTTACTCGTTAGCGTTCTTTAATTTAATCAAGTGTTCACTTGAGAATTTTCAACATAGTTCATGTCATTTTCTTTAAAAGACCGTGTTTCCACCCTTAGGGAATTAAGATTTTTTTCACCATTTTTCAAGCCATCTAACTTATTAACTCATCACTTTCATGCATAAAAAAAAAAAACTACACATTTTATTAAATAAAATGTAACAAAATCCATTTCTTTAACTCCCCTAAAAATCAAAATCTCCAAGGAATATGCAAAAGGGTTCTTTTCTTTTTAATTATTATTTCATAGCTTAATTATCAACTTAAACATGGATTTTCCCACTTTGGCCTTCTCACTAAATTCACCAAACTTCTACTCACTCCAACACATCATGCTCTAATAATACATCATCTAGAATTTTGCCCAATGCCCCCTATTCAACCCATCATGGCCGAACCTAGGGGATACCAAGGGGATTTTTCTTCATTTAACACAAGTTAATGTTTATCTTTTACACTATAACTTCCTATACAAAACAAACCATCATCAATTTCAAGTTTTATACTACTTTATGTCCCACCCACACATGCTCATAACTTTCAAAACATAAATCACAATAATAAAACCATAGGATTAGAGTTTTGTTACCTCTAATCAACTACCCAAAGCCTAGAAGGCATTCACCAAGCAAAGCTCCTTCAAAAATGCACTTTCTCCTCTTTGATGAATAGTGTCACGAAAATGGAGGGAGGAAGAACTTCTCACACACTCAAGGATAACTCAAATTAATAGGTGGAATGGATTCATTGGGTGGTTTCCAATCAATTTCATGTTATAGACTTTTGGATTTGGTGGAATATTCAAGAAGAAATGAAAGAATGAAAATCAAGCCCTAACCCCCCTTCCATGATGAACTCCTCGGGTTGCAAGAGAGAGAGAAAGGAGTTTTTGTTGTGTGAATAGTGATTTACTTAAATGACAAAGCTTTATAACACATGTGACCTTTTAACAGATATTTTTCTTTCGCGTATTTTCACTTAAACTGACCCGAAACTAACTCAAAACTACGAACATATTTTTATTTTTCTAAAATCATTTACATTAATTTTTATTTCCTAAGGAACAATATTCATAATTCACAGTATGGTTTATGCACAGTTTTTAACGAAATGCACTGTGAACCACTAACTGTACTTTGTTTATTTATGAAACTTAAAACTTATAAACTTATCATTTTCTTGGGCCTATATTGACTTGCTTGGCATATATTGGACTTTCTTATTCTTGTTTCATCAATTATTTGTTTCTGGACTCTACCGGTTGCTTAACAACAGTACAAAATACCCGGTAGAAACACTATTCACGAGATTTTCACGGAAAGTGCCAGACGATACAATTTTTCATTATGAACTCATATTTGTCGTCAGAATTGTCAAATTATGTCTCTAAAATCATTTTGCTTATTTAAGCTCTACCGGTTAATTCACAAGACTGCGAATTCTCCGGCAGAACGCACTCTTCATAACATAGTCATGATTACAGTCAAAATACTCGGAATCACTCACTGAATCTAATTATGGCATTTAAATCCTTAAATTAAACCTCTAATTAAGATTTACCATTTGGGGTCATTATAAGCGTGCTATAGGAGCTTCAAGAGGTAAGCTTCTGGTTTAGGAGAATTTTCCTCTATGTTGTTCCACTAGGGTTTAAAAGGATCATGATTGCAATATATATGTGTTTGTGTATTGGATCGTGTTAGATACTTAGTGTAGTTGCATTCATATAGGTGATGATATGTGATTGGATATCTGAGGTAACATGATAAATTAACAGACTTAAATGATGTATGTTATGCTATATGTATCTGACCTTACTTGCAGGAATTGAACTCACGGGTGGAGAATACTCCATAAACCTTGAGTTTACGAGATTTATTTCTCACCCCGTGTTCTGGGAATATATTTTACGTGTTCTAGCAGGAGCAAGAGAGCCCTCTTAGGGTAAAATTGGAGCAATGGTAAAATTGTTCCTTCATGACTGAAAGGTCATGAGTTCGAATCCAGAAAATTAAACAATTTTTTTGCAAAATTATGCAAGGGTAAGGCTGTGTACAAGGATTTCCTCCACCCCACGCTTGCTAGTCGAGTTTAATGGGGAGTGATTTTTATCTACCACCGACTCCAATTAATTTGGGATAAAGGTGTAGTTGATGTTGATGTTGATGTTCTAGTAGCAGCAGGAGAGCCCTCTTAGGTTAAGAGTCCTGTGTAGGGTGGCTTAACAATCAGTTGGAGTAGAGACATAGTAGTTCTGGATTATTGTATTTATGTGTTTTGAGGCATGAATAATAGTCATGCATTTGTATAGTTGTTATTATTTGAGAGGCATATGTAGCCTTAGGTTATGATGTTATGTAGTATCTGTATATAGATGATGACGTTGTTGGCACGGAGCCATTTTTAGTCCACTATGTTGGACAATTTGAGTTATTTATAGATGGTATGGACTTTTCTGTATTTCTGTTACAAGATAATTGTGGGAATTAATCCCTGGTTAAGTCCAGTTTACAGCTGTTATGCTATCAATTAGACATTGTTCGGAATGGTACAAGATGTCATATTCGGATATTATTTTGACTGTCAAAGACGGTTACCGTAAAATAATTAGAAGTTCTATGCAGGTGTGGGACTGTATAGATAATAACAATTATTTAAAAAATGAAATACGCATGCCAATACGTAAAGATAATTTAAAGAAAAAAGTTAAGTCACTAGTTAAACAGGTCATGGTGATACTTATATAGGTTAAGTCTTCCGCTTAAGCATTTAATTATGTTGTATTTCTGTACTATATGCATGTTAACTAACCAGTCGCGAACTGGGGTGTTACGGGAGTCGTCAATGCAAGCATATATATATGAGTAGGATCAATTTATATTTTATGTAAGAATAAAAAAATCTTACACTTAATTTTAGATATCAATCCATTTGAATCTAACAACTCACATATCTAATAAATTATACTTGTTAGATAAAAATAATATCAACGACTAAGATTAAAAATACAACTTATACTAATGTAAAAATAATCATACCCTATACATATATATATATATATATATATATATATATTTTCAACTTACACCGGTATAAGAATAATAAGTCTTATATCAAATCTTAATCGTTGATTTTCATGCATCTAATGGTTAAGATTTATTTGGTCCACTCATTAATTAATTATTAATTCCCAATAAATTTTAATTGTTAGATGCACGGAAACTAACAGTTACGATTTGGTGATACATATAGGATCAACTTATACTGGTGTAAAAATAATAAGTCTTACACCAAATCGTAACCGTTAGTTTCCATGCATCTAACAATTGAGATTCATTAGGTCACACTAATTAATTAATTATTAATTCTCAATAAGTCTCACCGCTAGAGGCACGAAAATCAATGGTTAAGATTTGGTGTAAAACTTATTATTCTTACACCGGTGTAAGTTGATTATATCCCATGTGTGTGTATATATATATATATATATATAACTCTGTGTGTGTGTAATGAGATAGGATCATTTGACACCGGTGTCAAACTTAGAAGTTTGATACCAAATCCTAACCGTTGATTTCCGCCAATCGGCAATTATAATTTATTGAAAATTACTAATTAATTAATAAGTTTGACCCATTAAATTATAACCGTCAGATTGACAGAAATCAACGATTAAAATTTGTAATCTTTTACTGAATAATTTTGATGTGACTGACTCACAAGGGGAACAAAATGGTTACAGGATAAGAGACGCCTTATCATGGCTTGAGCTCTGCCATACAGAACTTTTCACATATAGAACCCACAGAATTTGGGCACTCACAGAATTGAGTATTAGTCATTTCAATTAAAGATTACACGTTCCTACATATGTTTGTATCTAGAACCCACAAAGTTTGGATAGAACCACAAAAGTTTGGGAATGACAAAATCAAGAACCCACAAAGGTTTGGGTTTATATTTATTATTTATGATATTATTTTCCTATTATAAATTTATTTTGTGAGAATGATATTTTTCACTAAAGTGTCTGGATTGGTTATAGTTTGAAAACCCAAATATTACTGAGATTTATCTCACGTGTGTTTGTTTTATGCTAACCTTTCCAGAGTAAATAAGCTAGTATATGTAGCTTTTGAGTAAGATAAACCATTATAAGTAAAGACTTTGAAGACTATACTAGGTTCAGGGGAGTAATTAATAAAAAAAATTCTTTTTAGTTCAGATTATGATGTATTTCTGATGTAATAGTGAACTTGATTTTTGTATAATTAGATTTTAAGAGTATTTTGTAATATGCCTTATTTCATATCCGCTGGGTTATAATTTCATTATAATTCCCATTCTCTTATTTAAAACAAGATTTAAGAATTAATGTGATATCCTCTATGCTAGTCAATTGTAGAGGATATTACATTTTATGGTATCAGAGCACAGAGTTCAGGTAAATAAAATACTTAAATTAGATATTGCTTGATGTTTTATCATAGGTCATGCATATTTTGAATTATTAGTATTGAGTTAGCCAACTCACTACCATGAAATAATATATGTAGATCTATGACAGATATAAGGCAAACATCTTCAACCTTTGAACCAGGAGTTAAGCCAGTAATTGGTGTGTTTGATCGGGTGGCAGAAGCTCTTAGAGAATAGACTATAACAAATCAGGAAATTATTCAGGAGTTGAGAGAGGATCGTGCAACCAGAAACCATACTCATAACTTTGAAAGTGAAAGCAGATCTCGATATGTGAATATTGATGGAATATGTAATCTTTTACTGAATGATTCTGATGTGGCTGACCCACAAGGGGATCAAAATGGTTATAAGATAAGGGACGCCTTATCATGGCTTGAGCTTTGCTATACAGAACCTTTCGCATACAGAACTCATAGAATTTAGGCACTCGCAGAATTAAGTATTAGTCATTTCAGTTAAAGATTACATGTTCCTACATATGTTTGTATCTAGAACTCACAAAGTTTGGGTATAACCCATAAAGATTTGGGAATGACTAAATGAAGAACCCACAAAGGTTTGGGTTTATATTTATTATTTATGATATTATTTTCTTATTATAAATTAATTTTTTGAGAATGATATTTTCCACTAAAGTGGTTGGATTGGTTATAGTTCAGAAATCTCAATATTACTGAGATTTATCTCACGTGTGTTTGTTTTATGCTAACATTTTCACAGTAAACAGACCAGTATGTTTAGCTTTGGAGTAGGGTAAAGCACTATGATTAAAGACTTTGAAGACTATACGAAGTTCAGTGGAACAATTAATAAAAAAATGTTTCTTTTTAGTTTAGATTATGATGTATTTCTAATGTAATAGTGAACTTGATTTTTGTATAATTAGATTTTAAGAATATTTTGTCATATGCCTTATTTCATATCTGTTGCGTTAGAATTTCATTATAATTCTTGTTCTCTTCTTTAAAACAAGATTTAAGAATTAATGTGATATCCTCTATGCTAGTAAGTTGTAGAGGATGTTACACTGTATACAATTTGTTTCAAAATGAGTTGTTTCAAAACTTTCATTGGAATTGACAATTTCGCACTGTAAATACAGATAGAAGATACCTTAGATGTTTCTAACACAAAAAGTATTTTACTTGGTTAATCCATATCTTACCAAAATCAGGCCCAAGCCCATTAGTACAAGCCCAAATGCAACCCGCTAAGGAGGCTCACAACAAAGATCAAGTCCAAACAAATTATACATGTGCCAATAATCATGACATTTTTTTTGGGTATATTAATCATGAAATATTAGTTTGTAGAATAAAAGACCATGTGTAATTTCATATTTAGATAGTTCTTGATTAGTTTCGATTATGCTTTTGTGTTTCTGATATTGTTAGCTTTAGTTAGCTTTCAGTTGAGCTTTTCACTTTTCATGGAGGCTTTTTCCTCTTGTATAAATATGACATTGTCTTTTGTATGAAGTGACTTAATGAATAGAATTCGCTTTTCTGATTTCAAGATTGTATTAGAGCTCTGATATTCTGCTTCGGCAAAATTTCTTTCACTTTTTTCCTTTAATTTTCAACCTTGTTTTCTTCTTCAATGGCAAATCCTTTTGCTATTCCGGAATTTATCACAAATCCTTCACACCCGTTGTTTCTGCACCCGAATGAAACACCCATTTTGGTTCTATTTTCACCACCACTAAATGGTAGCAATTACCATTCCTGGGCTCGTGGAATGACGGTGGCATTGATTTCCAAGAACAAGCTAGGGTTCATATATGGAAGCTGATGTGCCTTCAGCACATGGGTAAATTCAAACCAAAAAGAGGAAGATTATTGACTAATGGTTAGTAAAAAGGCAACGTTTATGGTTGTTTTACTTAAATTCCAATTTCAGGATTGTTCAACTGATTTTATGCTTATTTTGTAGGGGAATCAAACAAATCTGGAGCAAAATGAGGATCTGCCAAAATGAAGACCCACGCTCACAGCGTGGATGTCACGCTGGTGGCGTGAAGAACCAGAGGCTTCCACGCTCACAGCATGGATATCACGCTGTTGGCGTGAAATCATCTTTATTCCCACGCTCACAGCGTGGATGTCACGCTGATAGCGTGGGAGTTCAGAGGAAGCCACGCTCTGGGCGTGGATTTGACGCTGAGAGCGTCAATTGCGAAAGCACATCACCTTATGTTTACAAGGGCAATTTTGGAAGAGGAAAAAAAAAGAATATAAGAAGGAGCTTAGCACATTTTAGGGTTAATTCTGACCTAGAGGAGACCGTCGCTGCAGAGAGTTCTTCGTTCTTCGTTCTTCATTCTTCGTTCTTCGTTCTTCGTTCTTCGTTCTTTGTCTTCATCTTCTTCTACTGTAATTTATGTTTCTTGTTGAATATTAGATTTTAGCCATGACAATGGTCGGCTAAGTCTTTTTATTGTAGTCAGGGTCACGATCCATATGTGAACCTTTTATACGAAGGATTGAAATACATTATTCGTTTATTTTAATATACTTTATCTTTACCTTGTGCGTATTGTTATTATTTCTGTTAGATCTGATCAACCTAATAGGAGATAATAATTTGGGAATTAGGGCTCGCAATAGGAATGTTAGGGTTTTGATTCTGAAAGGGGGTAAGATAACGATCTATGCATGTTCTAGGGATAGACTTTTATAGATCGCAGTCGTTTGATTTATCGGCTTAATGCTTAATTTCATGCGGGATTGCTAAGGGATTAGGGTTCCAATTGAATTAAAGGGTTAAATTACCAAGGGATCGAGATTTAACTAATTATTTTGAGATCATAATTTGTCTGAGTTATTAAATTTAATGGATATTGCAAATCAATCCAGAGTAAAAATTGGGATCATTTGGTGAGTGTATCCTGGCTGTAGTGTTTTCTCACATCTTTTTAAAAAAATCACTCATTCTCGTTTTTATTTTTATTCTCTTAAACAAAAATATAAAAATAAGTCTTTACTTTTAGTTTTATTGTTACTCAATTCATTCACAATTTTTCCAACAATAATCAAGTTTTCCAACTTAAGGGGACTGGTTATCGTAATACTTGGTTTATAATCCCTGTGGAGACGATACTCTACTCTTTCATTATATTATTTGTGCGATCGGTATACTTGCCGAAGACAAGATCCAACACCAAAAACACCAATGCTTCTATTAGGAACTTGGAAAATCAAATTGGCCAACTGGCTAAGCAATTTACAGAAAGAGTTTCAGGTACTTTCCCTAGCAATACAGTTACTAATCCGAAGGATGACTGTATGGCTGTAACTACTAGAAGTGCTAAAGTGCTAATGTGGAAGCTGAAAAGAAGCTTAAGGAGGTCAAGGAGCCAGAAGAAGAAGTGGTGATTCCTTCAGAAGTTGAGAAACCTGATCAACAAAGTGAAGAAGGAGAGCCACCAATTATTGTTGCTGAGAAGAAGAAATTCGAGCTGAATCCAGAATATGTGAAAGAAATGGCACCTTATCCAGAAAGGTTTAAGAAAGATGCTCAAAAATAGCATTATGAAAGATTTCTGGATATCTTCAAGAAGTTACATGTAAACATACCATTTGCTGAAGCTTTGGCTAACATGCCTAATTATGCCAAGTTCATGAAGGACTTGTTGTCAAGAAAACATAAGTTGCAGGAGTGCCAGACAGTAACACTCACTGAAGAGTGTAGTGCTATCATACAAAAGAAGTTTCCACCCAAACTCAGTGATCCAGGAATTTTCAATATTCAAATTGCTATTGGTAACACTAATAATGGCAGAGCACTGTGTGATCTTGGGGCAAGTATTAATCTGATGTTGTTATCTGTTTGCAAATCTCTGGGAGTTACTGAGTTAAAACCCACTATGGTTTCTCTACAACTCGCTGATAGATCCTTGAGGAGACCAAGTGGTATTATTGAAGATGTGCTTGTTAAAGTGGACAAGTTCATCTTCCCAGCTAATTTTGTGGTATTAGACATGGAAGAGGGTGCTGCAATGCCCCTATTATTGGGAAGACCCTTCTTGGCTACTGCTCGAGCCAAGATTGATGTTCAGAATGGCAAGCTGGAGTTGAGGATGACTGATGAGACCATCACCATCAACTACTTTGACTCTATGAAATAATCTTCTGACAAAGGCGATTGTTTTCGTCTTGATATTCTAGAGCAAGTAGTGAAAGAAGAGGTAACTTCCAGTCAACAATCTGAGGAAGAACTTTAAGCACATGAAATAGTTCCTTATGGAGAAGAGAAAAATGAGTTATTTGAAGTTCTTGAAAAGAAATATTCTGACAAGGAAGGTGGGGCACCAAAGGTAGAGTTGAAGGAGCTTCCAAAAACTCTCAAATATATATCTACTTGGGTGAAGAGAAAACTTACCCTGTTATTATTAACAAGGGATTGTCTTCTGAACAAGAGACAAGATTGGTTGAAGTGCTTAAAGAGCATAAGGCTGCCATAGGGTGGTTGATTTCTGATTTAAAGGGTGTTAATCCCTCATTTTGTACACATAAAATCCTCATGAGGATGAATTTCGACCAGTAAGACAGCCTCAAAGGAGGCTCAATCCAACAATGAAGGAGGTTGTAAGGAAAGAAGTTGTGAAGCTTCTTGATGCTGGTATGATTTATCCAATTTCGAATACTGCTTGGGTAAGCCCAGTGCAGACTGTTCCAAAAAAAGGGAGGTATCAAAGTAGTCTATAATGATAAAAATGAACTTATTCCAACTAGAACTATTACTGGTTGGAGAATGTGTGTGGACTACCGGAGGCTAAATACAGCTACAAGGAAGGATCACTTCCCACTTCCTTTTGTTGATCAAATGTTGGAGAGATTGGCGGGTCATAATTATTACTATTTCTTGGATGGATATTCTGGGTACAACCAAATCCCAGTGGCACCAGAAGACCAAGAGAAAACAGTTTTCACCTGCCCTTTTGGAGTCTTTGCTTATAGACAGATGACATTCGGTCTATGTAATGCACCTACCACATTTCAAAGGTGCATGCTCTCCATCTTTTCTTACATGGTGGAGAGAAACCTTGAGGTATTTATGGATGACTTTTCTATTTTTGGCTCTTGTTTTGACTTATGTTTAGTAAACTCATATGTTGAAAAGATGCCGAGAAACAAATCTTGTACTAAACTGGGAAAAATGTCATTTTATGGTACAAGAGGGAATTGTCTTAGGACATAAAATATCTAAAAAAGGAATTGAGGTAGATGTAGCAAAATTGATGTTAATTGAGAAACTACCTCCTCCTAATAATGTGACTAGTATTAGAAGTTTTCTAGGACATGTTGGGTTTTACAGGAGATTCATAAAAGATTTTTCTAAAATAGCTAAACCTTTAAGCCAACTTTTAGAAAAAGATTCTGAATTTCAATTTGATGATGCATGCCTTAAAGCTTTTAATCTTTTAAAAGAAAAGCTCACTACAGCTCCCATTCTAGTAGCTTCTGATTGGGGTTTACCCTTTGAACTCTTGTGTGATGCTAGTGCCTATGCTATAGGTGCAATCCTTGGCGAATGAAAGAATAAATTGTTACATATTATATACTACTCTAGCAAAATTTTAAATGAGGCACAAGTAAATTATGTCATAACTGAAAAGGAAATGCTAGCAGTAGTATATGCATTAGACAAATTTAGATCTTATCTGTTGGGTTCCAAGGTGATTGTGTTTACTGACCACTCTGCTATCAAGTACTTGATGAATAAGCAGGATGCAAAGGCTCGTTTGCTCAGGTGGATGCTCTTATCTCAAGAGTTTGACTTGGAGATCCGAGATAAAGCTGGAGTGGAGAACAAGGTGCAGATCATTTGTCACAAATCCAGGAAAAAGAATTACAGGATGGTCCTGAGAAAGAAATAAATGACCATTTTCCTGATGAAAGAGTCATGGCTATAGTTGTACCTCCTTGGTTTGCAGATATTGCCAATTACAAGGTGATAAAAGAGTTGCCACCCAATCTCACTAGGCAACAACAGAAGAAGTTCCTCAGAGATGCAAGGAGATTTCATTGGGATGATCCTCACTTGTGTTTCCAGTGCGCTGATGGAATTATAAGAAGGTGTGTGCCAGAGTTCGAAGTTCATGAGATCCTATGGCACTGCCACGCATCAGACTATGGGGGACATTTTGGAGGGAATAGAACAGCTCAAAAAGTGCTACAAAGTGGTTACTATTGGCCTACGTTATTCAAGGATGCAAGGGAGTACGTTGAAAGATGCGACAGATGACAAAAAGTGGGAAATTTTCCCGAAAAGATGAAATGCCTCTGAATAGTATATTAGAGGTGGAACTTTTTTATGTGTGGGGGATAGATTTCATGGGACCATTCCCTTCATCATATTCCAACCAGTACATCCTAGTCGCTGTTGATTATGTCTTCAAGTGGGTTGAGGCTGCTGCTCTTCCCACTAATGATGCTAAGGTGGTTGTCAATTTCTTGAGAAAGAACATCTTCACAAGGTTTGGTGTACCTCGTGCCATAATAAGTGATGAAGGCCCTCACTTCTGCAATAAGCAGTTTGATAACCTATTGGCCAAGTATGGTGTTAAACATAAGGTGGCTACACCTTATCATCCACAAACAAGTGGCCAAGTGGAAGTTTTTAACAGGAAATTAAAGCGGATTCTTGAGAAGACTGTTGGAAATTCTTTGAAAGATTGGTCTAAGTGGCTGGATGATGCTTTATGGGCTTATACGACTGCTTTCAAAACTCCTATTGGCACGTCACCTTATCAGTTGGTATTCGGAAAATCTTGCCATCTACCTGTGGAGTTGGAACATAAGGCTTTTTGGGCAATCAAATTTTTAAATTTTGATTCAACGAAAGCTTTTGAGAAAAGACAGGCTCAATTGAGTGAGCTTGATGAGTTCAGAAACTCCGCGTATGAGAGTGCCAAAATCTACAAAGATAAAACAAAGAAGTGGCACGACAGGAAGACTCAACCCAAGGAATTTGTGCCCGGACAGCAGGAATTACTGTACAACTCTCGACTGAAGTTGTTCCCAGGTAAGCTCAAATCTCATTGGTCTGGACCTTTTGTTGTGAAAAATGTATTTCCATATGGTACGATTGAAATCTCTCCTCTCAATGATGAAAGACTTTTTAAGGTCAATGGGAGTCGACTGAAATTCTATCATGGAGACATGTGAATAGGGATGCAATTTCTATCCCTTTAGCTTCGCCTGAATCTTAAACGATTCCAGTCAGGCTCGTGACGTTAAACAAGCGCTTGTTGGGAGGTAACCCAGCAGGAAAGGTTAGTTTAGTCATTTTAAATTTTGTTCTAGGTTAGAGAGTAACAAACTATGCACTTTGAACTGACGTTGTTGGCATCAGATCCACGCTCTTAGCGTGAGACATGTGAAAGAATTCCACGCCATCATCGTGGATTGCACGCTATAAGCGTGAGGAAACAGCAGTATTCACACTCACAGTGAGATTCACGCTATCAGCGTGAGAGAATTAACAAAAGCTAACATGCTCATAGCGTGAAATCCACGCTATGAGCGTCATCCAGAACTTCTTATGTTTTTTTTTTTAAAACGCTAAAGGTCTTTTCTCCACCCTCAGCCGCTTCTCCCTATCTCACTCTCATATCTCTCTTTAGGTCCTTCTCGCCCCCACGACAACCACCGTGCCACACCACCGTACTTCTCCCTCTTACTTCCTTCTCTCACCCTCCTTCCCTCACGACAACCACCGCATGCACCACCCTCACTTCAACAACAACCACCGTGAAAAGCCACCACCAACCTTGACCACCTCATTCTTCCATACCCACCATCCTTCACCGGTCATCAGTTAAACTATCTCCACCAATA
>JAVKPL010000359.1:0-14658 GCA_032173675.1 Gastrolobium villosum
ATGGGACCCACACCTTTATTTTATTTTTTTGTCAACTCTCTCTCCTCCTTTACCTATCTCTTTCTCTTTCTTAAAATGACATAACTTTACGTCCTTTAAAATGACAAACACTTTACCCTAACTAAAATAAAATAAAATAAATGGGCTGCAATTTGATGGGCTCCAGAATTGGGGTTACGTGTCCAGAGCAATGAGCCCAGGCCCAAACTTAACAAACCAGAGCCCAAACAAAAAGAACAAAGTAACAAGTCGAAGGGTTTTACGAGAAAACAAAGGGAGAGAGAAAGGAACTGTCGTGTTCTGAATTGGTTCTACTATCATGAAGTTCATTCAATCTCTCATTGGTACTTCTTCTTCTTCATCATCATTATTTCCACACAGAAACATTTATTTCAGAATTTAACAATCAAGTTCATTTTTTTCAGCTCGAACCCGTTTTTCAGGCCGTGGCGGTTCATTGGGTCGGGTCTCGGGGCTCCGATTCTTCTCTGCTTCAACCGAAGAGTACTCCAAGAGGAACTTAACAATCGCTGAATACAACACTGTCTTATTCTTGGCTCAAAGAAGGTATCTCCACTTTTTTTTTAAAAAAAAATTGTTATTATTATTATTTTTAATATTTTTTTTGGGTTTATTGGATTGTTTGGTAGGAATTTCTTGCTGAGGGATGTGTACGATGATATGATGCTTGATGGGGTGAAGCCAACCGTGACACTTTCCATTCCCTTGTTGCTGGAACCACAAGATGCTTTCTACTTCAACAAATGAAAATCATAGGTTTCAGAATGTACTTTTTGTGTATGTATTTTACATTTATGGGGAATGGAATTGCTATTAAGTGGTTATTTAGTGAATTTTGTTGACAAACCTATTTGGTTGCTTGGAATTTTAGTTAGTTGCTGACATATAATGTGTTTTGAAGTGGAGAACCTATGAAGCACATGGAAGTAAAACGAAATTTACAAACCTACATCTGCTTGCTACATGCTTGTGCAGCACATGGACGCTTAGACCGACTGTATGCTATAATGCTACTTCTTTTATTATTGAATACTTCCTTCACTAAAAATTGCTTTTGCCATCCATTCCTCCCTTAAGGACTCCATTGTTTGCTTTTTCCTGTGTTTTCCTTGGTTGGTACAAGATTTTGTAACTTTTTTCTGTTATTTGGCGATATCAAATAAGCATAATAGTAACTTTTTATGTTATTTGCTGAGATTAACCCATACAAGTTTTCTTTCTCTGAAATGTTGGTGAGGTGGATCTATTCTTTCTCTGTTCTAGAACAACAGGGCAACATATATTATCAATTTTATTTTGGCAACTAATTGAGACTCTCAGACTATTTTCTGTTTGTGAGGCTTTGAATCCAACCCTCTTTTGGGACCCAAACCTAACAATGAGAATTGTGGATAAATTAAATAATTTCAACTTTTAGAACAAGAATAAATTAAATTAATAATATTGGCTTTGCAGTTTGCTGCGATTTTAGAAGCTCTTTTGTGACTTGCAAGACAAAATAGTTCTGGGATTTGGGAAGCTCAGAACTGGTATTTGTTTTTAATAATTTTAGTTTACTCCTTATTTGAAAGACTACAACTTATTATTTTGCTCCTTGATGTTGTTTGAGGCTATACTTGTTAGATCTGTCATTTCCTCACAATCCACAGAAATTGTGTATTTTGAATTTCTGCCCCATTTTAATCTGTCGTCCACTGCATGGGCTAATCATTTTGACTTGCATAACTTTTTCTTGCTTACACTATTTTTAACTCCTTAAAACTAGGGTAGACTGGCAAGCTACGTAGCTATGATTGTCTTATGTAATGGAAGAACTTGTTTTGGATTATTTATGTAGCCATTTTGGATTATTTGTGGAAGGTTTTGTGATTTATCTTGCATTTTCTTTGATGATTATGTGGTGTTCTTTTGCTTATGCTTTTATCATACTGACTTATTTATATAACATGCTTCCTAAATATAGTAATGAGAAAGTTTAATGATACATTAAGCTATTTCTTTTCATCTGCATTTTTCAAATTTGAATGCGTATTGTGCATATTGAGGAATCAGTCACACTGATATCATTTCATTCAGCTTTCACAGAAGCAGAAGGTTCAACAAGACTCAGGACAATTGACAAAAGTGATTCGTCATTTCAATCAGACAAAGCCAATAGCTGCTAACGCTAAAGAAAGTAAAAATGAACTCTCTGATGATATGCTAGATTCTGTAAGTATCAATTTCATTATTGGTTAGATATAATAGTTCTTTTCTCCTCTCTTTTTTAACTGTCATAACTTAATGTATGAAATCATTATTTTTTGTTTTTCCACTATTTTCCTTGCAGGTATTTGGCGGCTCATAATGCATGTATTGATACCCTCAACATTAGGAGCCAAAATATAGCACCACCAAATGTAGCATGTGCATTGCAATTTTCTGTGTATTTGGTTACCGTAGTGAGTCAGGGTGATGCTTTCTTGATGTATTTCTTAATTTGTAATGGTTTATCTATAAAACAATTTTGTATTGATCTATGTTTTCAGAATGAAAATTAAGGTTAGCTCCATACATAACTGGCAATGAGTTTAACGTGAATTGAAATTTCTAAATTGGGCAAATTTTAGTTTTAAATGAATTTTTTTGCCACTTATGAATTGTAGACTCCAAATATGTTGTCCATAATGCGTGTAATTTGATTTAAACTTTGTACTTAATTTTATGCTATCATGATTCATCATTTACGAATTGATAAACTACATTATTTATTTTTCCCGTCTTCTAATTGATGAGACATGGCAATTTATACAAATTGATGCAATTTTTTTCTGTGTTATGAATAAAAGCTATTTTATTCCTGTAGACACTTAAATAAATCCGATGGCAATCTAATGATGATATTTAACGAAGAAATTTTGGAGGTTGATAAATTTTTAAATTAATAATTATATATGGTTTGTAATTAAATATTATAAGGGCACTTGACCATAAAAAGTTATAAAAGGATTATTTATTTGTGGAGGTGGATAACTGCCGAACCTGAAATAGACGGAATCAAAGAACAAAATAAAAATGAAAATGAGAAAAATAGAAGTCTCGAGGGTGAAATTCCAAAACTAAGCATTATAGGGTATGTTTGGTATAGTTTTTATTTTTGGTTTGATGGGAAAGTGTGGGTGCGGCATTGTTGTATATCACGTTTGTTATAAGCTATTGAAAAAAAAATACTAGACGATTTGGAAGGATAGGAAAGGTGGTTTGTGTTGATTTTTGGCGCAATAATACTGTTCCAAAATACACTCTCAGACATGGTATTTTATATATGGATAACTAAGTGAAAAATAGTGTAATGAAAAATGTTTCACAATAATACTGTTGCAAAAATTTTCCCGGTAATATTTCGATAAACCAAACATCTTTTCTTAAACTTTTCTATCAAATTTACTTTCCTCCTATTTCTCTAGTAAATATTTCCCTTGTAAAAAAAACTTTCGCTTCTACCAATCTGATACCTATATATTTTGGAATTTAATTTATGTGCAGTTAATATAAAGAGTGGGGATATTCTAACTACCAAAAATTCTTACTACCCATCACATCACCATTGGATCATTGAGAGAGAATGTTAAAAAGTTTTTGGAGAGAGAGAAAATGTTAATCTAATGGTGACTAGGGAAAAATTTACTATGGTCCGGGACCTTTGTGGTCCTTCCTATAGACATTCGACACCTGTATTAAATATTTATTTTTCTCTTTTTTCTTTTTTGTCTCTCCAATTTTTTATTTCTTTCTCTCTCTTCCGGCCCACCCCATCAAAAGTGCTCCCGGAGCACTACATTCTGGCTCGGTGATTAGATAGGTAGTAAGTTGGTAGAAGAGAATTTTAGTAGTGAGAATATCTCTCCTCTAATATAAAACATGTAAGTTGTTAAAATCATTAAATAATCAGTGAATATTATATTATGTAAACATTTTTTTTCTGTGGATGTCCATAGACAGAGTAAGATATATTGTTCATTATATTTAGTGTCTGTTTCAATCCTTTCTTTTTTTAGTTAGAAATTACTTATAAGTATAACTAAGGCCAAATAGATTTTGATAAAAGCTCTCATAATGAAAAGTTCTTCTTATTTTTTTTGGTAAAATGCTCTTTTTTTAATAATGAAGAAAAAAGTTAAAAGTTGCTAGGAGGAACTTTTTTTAAACTCTTATCTCCTTTTTTGAATTATATGCTTTTTTTTATAATGATAAGCTATAGAAATACAGATAAATGATTTTCTTGAAATATGTGCTTTAAGCTAAAAAATTTATGTATTTACCAAAAAGGTTTTAGCTTTTTTTTAAGCTCTTTTTTTTTAACTTTAGCTTATAAGTATCTTCTAACTTAAAAAATAAAAATCCAAACATGCTCTTAACAAAATTTAAATACTGTCTTATACCAACAAAAAAAATATATATTTAAATACTGTCATAAAATGCTAATGAATTTTATTAAATCACAATATTAATGCATTTCCCATTTAAGATAATCATCAGTCAAAGGCTTGGTATACCCTTCTTTCATGAAAGTATTGGCAACTCAAGGATTATGTGGGAACAGTGACCAAAGTGTTACTGTTCCACAACTTATTTCCTTAAATGCCACGCTAACAGTGTAATTTTCCAATATACCACGCGGGCAAGTTTGCTACAGCGCCCAACGAACTTGGTTGCCAATGATTTCGTTACACGTGGCACATTTTGGCAGGAAAAGTGAAAGTAAACTGGCCTTTGAAGGCCGATGCATGTAAGGTGTAAAACAAAATTTTTACTGCGGAACATACATGCACTCATAGATTCATGCTTTAAGACAGCATGATGTTACCTTGTTTTGGCCTGATCAGTCAGGGAGATGAGATGTCAGGCTTGAAGGGTTCAAACCCTCTAATGGTGATCCACACCACCGTTCGTCTATGATGCAAGAACTCTTTCTTGAAAGCCACCAGATGAACACCACAATGAGGCTTGCTATGCGCACAAGTGGTGAGGGTGGAGGCTAGGTATCCTGTTTGGAAAGGTGTACTGAGCTACCCTACAGAATGGTGCATCGAGGAGGAGAGTTGGCTTGGTTTTTCCAATAAAACCTAAGGTGAGGAACATGTCTATTTATGCGCACCCTTTGGAGAGGAAGAGGGAATTCATTCATTCAAAATGAAAAACAAACTTTCAAATTTCTTTGAAAGTTGTGCATGAAACAGTGTGATAAGGTGGAGCTGTTGCAAAACAAACTTTGCCAACAACCTCCAATCTTATCCACATGAATTTAAATTCAAATTAATTTAAACTTAAATTCATAAACTATCATATAGTATATAGTTTTCATGCGCATAATTCAGCCCTATAAAGGGTCCAAATACATTGAGCAGTTGCATTCAAAATTTGAATCAACTTACCCACTGATTCCCTCAACCACCAAATCTGAATGGAGGTTTGTTTTAAGTGATAAGATAACACTCTTATCACTTAAAAGTGGCGCACCAAACAGCCTAGGGAGAGCCTCCAAAGATGCTTCTTCATCCAAGGAATATGCTCCAATAAGATCCTGTCTTATCCTTTTGTTATGAAACAACTTTTCAAAACCAATTCAAATTCGAATTCAAACACTTGAATTCAAACGTTCAAACATTCAAATTCAAAATTCAAAATTCAAAATTTCAAATTTCAAATTCAAAATTCGAATTTCAAAATTCAAATTCAAATTCAAATTTTAAAATTCAAATTTCAAATTTCAAATTTCAAATTCAAAATTCGAATTTCGAAATTCAAATTCTAAATTCAAATTTCAAAATTCAAATTTCAAATTCAAAATTCGAAATTCAAATATTTGATTATTAATTTAACTAATTAAATTAATTAGTAATGGCTTGGACTATCCAAGCCCATTACTAAACTCCATGCACCACCCACCCATTTAGGTGGGCTTCCAAACAGCTTCTTGGGCTAATAACATTATTAGGCCCAATACCTTTAAAGCTAGTCCATCATAACTACAAGGTGTTAGTGTGTGACCCATTAGGTCCAACTTAGCTACTGACATAACTGGGCTTGGGCCCAACAAGCCCACAACCCAATTAATGACAACACAGAGCACTAGCAATGCTTTGTTGCCCCAGAACTAGTCAGATTAATGACTTGATCATCCTATTGCACATATTTGGTTACCGTATGTATTTCCCTTCGTCTCGGTTATCTTCCCATTAACCTAGGGTAAGGAAATGTATCAACCCCTGCGGTTTAGGGTAAGCTTTATTCGAAATAGGGAATCTTCAATTTACTGACTCTAAAGGCAGATCATCTCATGATCTCTTTTACTATGCATAGATTCCCGAGTCCCTGTAAATGTCATCCCGATTTCTCCGGTTTACAGATAACCTAATCTCTCACAGAGATTTGACGAATTCCTTCAGCTTATTACCCTAGCCCTGTGCCCTTTAAGGACACGCCCAACAGTATACCTATGAGTCTCCATGTTTCAGGCAGACGAGGTATACAATCAAAACATGCCTTCAAGAACACAGTCTAGGTAATAACTTCTGGTCTAAGGAAAGACACACCCAAACATAAAGAGATTACTCTAATGACACTATCTGTGAGATTTCCTCATAGAGTCTCTTTTTGGGTCTGTTCAGTGCGAGCTATACTCTTATAGGTCCACCCACGACTTTAGCTAAGATATCTCCATATCTGCAGCTCATGAGGTCTTTACCTTGTATCCATATACAAGTAGATAAGTCGTACTAGTCTTTACTCGAGATCACTGATCCCCAAACTCAGTGTCTCTAGACTAGGAACATATAATTAGGAATAGACATGCAATATCCTTGAATCCTCATGATCGTGATCTCATCACAGATACTCAAGAGATACCTGTTCTATTCCAAGGGGTTTATCCAGTTCATTCATATAATATTAACAGTAATATCGAGACACAATATGAAACTGAATAAATAGTGCTTACATTTATTTGCGACAAATAAAGTTCTACATCTAGTGTCCTTTATTTAATCAAAAGATTGTCTCTAGGACACCCATATGCTAACAAGCTCCCACTTGGCCTAGAGCCAATCAGACCTAAGTCGTATGCCCAAAGCCTCATAATGACTATCATGTTTTCTCTGAGAAACAGCCTTTGTCAGAGAATCGGCCAGGTTATCGTCTGTGGGAACATAATCCATTTTTACATCATTCCTATCAATGATTTCTCTAATCAAATGATATCTGCGGAGCACGTGTTTAGATCTTTGATGAGACCTAGGTTCCTTTGACTGCGCGATGGCTCCAGTGTTGTCGCAAAGCAACTGTATGGGCTCATCCACGCTCGGAACCACCCTTAGTTCATTTATGAACTTCTTGATCCACACTGCCTCCTTAGCTGCTTCTGAAGCAGCTATGTATTCAGCCTCTGTCGTTGAGTCTGCTGTTGTCTCCTGCTTGGAACTTTTCCAAGACACTGCCCCACCATTTAAGGTGAATACGAATCCTGACTGTGACTTGCAGTCATCTTTGTCACTCTGAAAGCTGGCATCAGTGAACCCTTTCACTGTTAACTCATTAACCCCACCATAGACCAGAAACGCATCCTTAGTTCTTCTTAAGTATTTAAGGATGGTTTTGACTGCCGTCCAGTGACCCTCTCCAGGGTCTGACTGGTATCTGCTCGTAATGCTTAAAGCATATGAGACATCTGGTCTCGTACATATCATGGCATACATGATGGATCCAATAGCCGAAGCGTATGGAATTCCACTCATGCGATCCTTCTCAGGCTGTGACTTAGGACACATAGCCCTTGATAGGTGTACCCCATGACTGACAGGAAGAAAACCCCTTTTCGACCCTTCCATGCTAAACCTCTTTAGCATCTTGTCAACGTACGTGGATTGAGATAAACCCAACAGCCTCTTGGATCTATCTCTATAGATCTTTATACCGAGTATAAAGGCTGCCTCTCCCAAATCCTTCATGGTAAAGTTTTCTGAAAGCCACTCTTTCGTTATTTTTAATGTGGGGATGTCATTTCCTATTAGCAATATGTCATCTACATAAAGCACTAGGAAGACGACATTACTCCCACTTACCTTTCTGTAAACACAAGGTTCATCCTCGTTCTTGATAAAACCGTTACTCTTAACGACTTCATCAAAACGTATATTCCAACTCCTTGATGCTTGCTTTAGCCCATATATTGACCTTTGTAGTTTGCATACCATATGCACCTGATCTTTGTTTTCAAAGCCTTCAGGTTGTGTCATGTACACTTCCTCCTTCAAGAACCCATTCAAGAAGGCGGTCTTGACATCCATTTGCCAAATTTCATAGTCGTGGTATGCTGCTATTGCAAGCATGATCCTAATAGATTTGATCATGGCAACTGGTGAAAAAGTTTCATCATAGTCAACTCCTTGTCTTTGACGATACCCTTTCGCCACCAACCTAGCTTTGTAGGTCTGAACGTTGCCATCTGCATCAGTCTTTCTTTTAAAAACCCATTTATTACCAATAGGAACTATTCCTTGTGGTTTAGGAACCAAGGTCCATACCTTGTTCTGATACATCGAATCCATTTCAGATTCCATGGCTTCAAGCCATTTTGAGGAGTCAACATCTTTGACCGCCTCCTCGTAGTTACTTGGTTCATCATCCTCAACAGTTTGCTGATTCTCAATCACAAACCCGTACCTTTCAGGTGGATGGATGACCCTCGTAGGTCTACGGAGTTGTGTGTTTACTTCTCCATTGGAGAACGTCGCCTGCGGAGCAGACTCGGGTTCCTCAATCTGTTCTTGTGGATCTTGCACTTCTTCAAGATCAATCTTACTCCCACTGCCTCCTTGAGAGATCAAATCCTTCTCAAGGAACTCAGCATTCTTTGAAACAAACACTTTGTGTTCTTCCATGGAGTAGAAGTAGTATCCCTTAGTACCTTTAGGATACCCCACAAATAGACATTTAGTACTCTTAGCACTAAGCTTGTCTGATGTCAACGCTTTGACATAAGCTGGCGATCCCCATACCCTGAGGTAACTCAGGTTGGGTCTCTTACCACTCCATATCTCATATGGTGTGGTCTGAACAGATTTAGATGGTACCCTATTTAGAAGGTATGCCGCTGTGTCTAAGGCATATCCCCAAAACGATTTTGGAAGTTGAGTCTCACTCATCATAGACCTAACCATGTCTAACAAGGTCCTGTTTCTCCTTTCGGAGACACCGTTTTGGTGTGGTGTGTAAGGAGCGGTAAATTGTGAGAGAATTCCATTTTCTCTCAGATAACCCTGAAACTCGTGGCTCAAATATTCACCACCACGATCTGATCGTAATGTTTTAATCATCTTGCCACGCTGTTTCTCCACCTCATTCCTAAACTCTTTGAACTTTTCAAAAGCTTCAGATTTATATCTCATTAGGTATATATACCCAAATCTTGATTTGTCATCTGTAAAGGTAATGAAATAAGAATATCCACCTCTAGCCTCAATAGACATTGGGCCACATACATCAGTATGAATGAGTTCTAATAACTCACTAGCCCTATGACTCTCAAGCCCTTTGGGCTTTTGTTGAATCATTTTCCCAGCTAGACAAGATTCACACTGTCCATAGGATTCCAAATCCATGGAGTCCAGGTATCCATCTCTATGCATCCTAGACAATCTTGTTTCATTTATGTGCCCTAGTCTACAGTGCCAAAGATAAGATTGATTATCCGTCCTAGGTCGTTTCACATCTATATTGAGCACTTCATTTCCCATTTCCAACACATACAATCCATTTATTAAAGAAGCAGTACCGTAAACCATATCATTCAAAATGATAGAAAAAGTACCATTCCTAATACTGAAAGTATATCCATCTTGTTCTAAACAAGAAATTGAAATAATGTTTCTAGAAATTTGCGGAACATAAAGACAATTATTCAAATGCAATAAAAGGCCCGTAGGCAAAATAAGGTCAGCATCTCCAACTGAATGAGCAGCAACTCTTGCTCCATTACCAACGCGGAGATCCACCTCGTTTCTATCCAATCTCCTTGGGCTCCTAAGTACCTGCAACATATTGCAGATATGAGAACCACATCCGGTATCCAATACCCATGAGGATGGATTAGCATAAGAATAATTTATCTCAATCATGAAAATACCTGAGGCAGAAGCATCACCATGCTTCTTGTCCTTCACATTGTTCAGGTAGTCTGGACAATTCCTCTTCCAGTGGCCTTTCTTGCCACAATGGAAGCACTCAGCATCACCCTTGTCCTTAGGTGCCTTCTTACCCTTCTTCTTGCCCTTCTTCTTCTTGGATTTTCCTTTGGGCTTAAGGGGGTCACCTTTTGCAGGCTCCTTACCCTTTCCCTTGGCCTTGCTAGGCCCACCAATCAAAAGAGCCTGTGTCCTATCCTTCTTGATAGACACTTCAGCTGTTGTTAACATGCTTAACAACTCAGGCAAGCTCACTTGCATCCCATGCATATTGTAATTCATGATGAATTGACTGAAGGAAGGTGGAAGTGAGGTGAGGACTAAGTCATTACTTAGCTCGGCATCCATGATGAAGCCTAGGTTTCCTAGCTTCTCAATCAGCCCGATCATCTTGAGAACATGGCTGGCAACAGACATGCTCTCAGTCATCCTACAAGAGAACAGTTCTCTTGAGGCCTCATACCTCTCATGCCTGCCTTTAATATCATACAACTCCTTGAGATGTACGATAATAGAGGGAGCATCCATATGCTCATGCTGCTTTTGCAGTTCAGGCGACATGGATGCCAACATGATGCATACTGCCATCACATTGTCATCCAAGTGCTGTTGATGGGTTATGAAATCAAATTCCGCAAACCCTTCTTCCCCTTCCCGTGGAGCTACGGGTATTACAGCATCTAAAACGTAGGCAATCTTTTCGGCCCTTAGAACTATTCTTAGGTTCCGATACCAGTCCATAAAATTCGAACCGGTCAGTTTATTCGTATCGAGTATTGAACGCAGTGACAGTGGATTAGTCATACTATAAGCTGAAAAGGATGTAAAGATAGTTTTAGTTAATATACGGTTATGTAGTTAAAAGCAAATTATTAAAGACTTGAAATAATTTGCCCCTCCCACTATTTTATCTAAGTCAATGACCCTTCCTTTTGACTTAGGGTTAATCTACTTTAGATTTTACCTTAGTGGGTTTAAGAGTGCGATTATTTATTTTAACCTCCGTCTGAGACCGCAAGATTAATTTAAATAAAGGGTTGATCTTTATCAACAGTATCTCATACCCTCTCTTAACTTTAGGTTGACAACTCTTTGTCACTTAGTGGTGCATCTCATGCAACCAACCTAGCACCATTACCCTAAGCACATAAGTCCGGCTGTGCCTGCAACTTATGTCTTAGTTAAGCATTAAACCAGCACCCTAAGTGTCTTACACTTCAAACACTACTCTAGCCCAACGAAATAGTGGGTCCCAACTGAGTTGTGGAGCACCACTACGTAGAAGAGTTTTGAGTAGCATTGGTGGTGGGAGATAATCATATGCTTAATTATTTATTCCTTTTAAGGGTTCCTTTTATCTTGGGGTTAATTAGGTCCCATCAAACGCATATTGTAAGTTATCATGCTAGTCGTTACCTATGTCAAACATCTATCGGTATACACTAGTCGTTATTGGACAAACATAATAACCATACAAACGCGATTTGCCCAATTTATGCATACTAGACGTTCTAATCATACATACATATAAACAGTTTATATTGAGATAGCCATGGTGCTCGCGCTTTTGTCCTTGTTGCTTCTTTAAGCAACGGCCGCTTGTCGTCTATACGCCACTAGCCTATTTCTCTAATTACAAATAATTAAAGAAACTCCATAACACTTTGGAGGAACAAAATTACAAAATTTAAATTACAAATATACTTGTAAATTAAAATGCGCGATTACACATAAATTTAAAATTCAAAAAAATTCAAATCCGGGCACCATGACCATCCCCTTCCTGTTTGTACCTGAAAAGTTCAAAACTTGCAAACACAAACATTATATTATCACATAACATTTTCACATGTATTTTGACATTTAACATTTAAACATCAAAATAACATCAAGATTCATAATCTTAAATTTCTCATTGGCCGAATTTAAAAACAATTTCAATTCAAATTTTGTTAATTCTTTCTTAAAGAAAACAAAATTAAACCATGCATGTAGCCATATATCCCTACATGGCCGAATCATATAGGTAACTATATGATAAATTTGTCACAAAATTTCATGCATATAAACATGACACAATTCATGGAGAAAAATAAGAAATCATTCAAGGTACTCTTAGTACCCTCCATGGCCGAATCTACCCTTTCAAAAAGGGTGTTCCTTTTAGAACTTTCATAAAGAAAAGAAACTAAACCATGATGCATAATGTTTTATGAACACAGAATCAAATTTTCATGTTCATAAAAACAAAAACTTTAACACTTTAAAGGATTTGTGATTCAAAATCCACATGCAGAATTTAAACTTTAACCCTTTAAAGATTTTTGACCGTGAAAGACTCTTTTCACAAACAAGGTACCATCACCCGTCGATGGTAAAGCAACCGGGCTTTGATACCACTTGAAAGTAAACTGGCCTTTGAAGGCCGATGCATGTAAGGTGTAAAACAAAATTTTTACTGCGGAACATACATGCACTCATAGATTCATGCTTTAAGACAGCATGATGTTACCTTGTTTTGGCCTGATCAGTCAGGGAGATGAGATGTCAGGCTTGAAGGGTTCAAACCCTCTAATGGTGATCCACACCACCGTTCGTCTATGATGCAAGAACTCTTTCTTGAAAGCCACCAGATGAACACCACAATGAGGCTTGCTATGCGCACAAGTGGTGAGGGTGGAGGCTAGGTATCCTGTTTGGAAAGGTGTACTGAGCTACCCTACAGAATGGTGCATCGAGGAGGAGAGTTGGCTTGGTTTTTCCAATAAAACCTAAGGTGAGGAACATGTCTATTTATGCGCACCCTTTGGAGAGGAAGAGGGAATTCATTCATTCAAAATGAAAAACAAACTTTCAAATTTCTTTGAAAGTTGTGCATGAAACAGTGTGATAAGGTGGAGCTGTTGCAAAACAAACTTTGCCAACAACCTCCAATCTTATCCACATGAATTTAAATTCAAATTAATTTAAACTTAAATTCATAAACTATCATATAGTATATAGTTTTCATGCGCATAATTCAGCCCTATAAAGGGTCCAAATACATTGAGCAGTTGCATTCAAAATTTGAATCAACTTACCCACTGATTCCCTCAACCACCAAATCTGAATGGAGGTTTGTTTTAAGTGATAAGATAACACTCTTATCACTTAAAAGTGGCGCACCAAACAGCCTAGGGAGAGCCTCCAAAGATGCTTCTTCATCCAAGGAATATGCTCCAATAAGATCCTGTCTTATCCTTTTGTTATGAAACAACTTTTCAAAACCAATTCAAATTCGAATTCAAACACTTGAATTCAAACGTTCAAACATTCAAATTCAAAATTCAAAATTCAAAATTTCAAATTTCAAATTCAAAATTCGAATTTCAAAATTCAAATTCAAATTCAAATTTTAAAATTCATTTCAAATTCAAAATTCGAATTTCGAAATTCAAATTCTAAATTCAAATTTCAAAATTCAAATTTCAAATTCAAAATTCGAAATTCAAATATTTGATTATTAATTTAACTAATTAAATTAATTAGTAATGGCTTGGACTATCCAAGCCCATTACTAAACTCCATGCACCACCCACCCATTTAGGTGGGCTTCCAAACAGCTTCTTGGGCTAATAACATTATTAGGCCCAATACCTTTAAAGCTAGTCCATCATAACTACGTTTAGGGTAAGCTTTATTCGAAATAGGGAATCTTCAATTTACTGACTCTAAAGGCAGATCATCTCATGATCTCTTTTACTATGCATAGATTCCCGAGTCCCTGTAAATGTCATCCCGATTTCTCCGGTTTACAGATAACCTAATCTCTCACAGAGATTTGACGAATTCCTTCAGCTTATTACCCTAGCCCTGTGCCCTTTAAGGACACGCCCAACAGTATACCTATGAGTCTCCATGTTTCAGGCAGACGAGGTATACAATCAAAACATGCCTTCAAGAACACAGTCTAGGTAATAACTTCTGGTCTAAGGAAAGACACACCCAAACATAAAGAGATTACTCTAATGACACTATCTGTGAGATTTCCTCATAGAGTCTCTTTTTGGGTCTGTTCAGTGCGAGCTATACTCTTATAGGTCCACCCACGACTTTAGCTAAGATATCTCCATATCTGCAGCTCATGAGGTCTTTACCTTGTATCCATATACAAGTAGATAAGTCGTACTAGTCTTTACTCGAGATCACTGATCCCCAAACTCAGTGTCTCTAGACTAGGAACATATAATTAGGAATAGACATGCAATATCCTTGAATCCTCATGATCGTGATCTCATCACAGATACTCAAGAGATACCTGTTCTATTCCAAGGGGTTTATCCAGTTCATTCATATAATATTAACAGTAATATCGAGACACAATATGAAACTGAATAAATAGTGCTTACATTTATTTGCGACAAATAAAGTTCTACAT
>JAVKPL010000360.1:0-14855 GCA_032173675.1 Gastrolobium villosum
TTATTGCTTATCCACGCCTGGTACAAACCTTCATTACATCATGGGAACAACTTTTTCTGGGAGATTCATAGGTGCTCCGAGGAAAAATTTTCTAGGAGATGGCTGCAAGAAAAAGACTTTACTTTGTATCATTCAATGTGTACCACATCAGCTAGGTGAGCCATCAGTATCCCCTACTGCAAAACATCTTTAATGTTATAGCTGTGATAGTACACATTGAACAATACTTGAGTAAGAACCTTTTCTTGCTTTAAGAGAGCCTAACAATTTTTCATTTTTTTTTTTTTTTACCATAAGTCATAACACCTATGAATTACAATGAACCACCACCATTCCTTTCACTGCAACCATTACTGCCATTACCAGAACTCTACCCCGTAATCCTGCAGCTCCTCCAACTACCAACACAGTGAATTGTCATCATCAAGATGAATTTCCATCTTTAGTGCCATTACAGAACCTCTTCCAAGGAATTCAGATGTGGATGACTGGATGTCAGCAATAACAGGAGCCAAGTTTTCACAAAAACATATGAACCTACCATATCATTTAAGGGGTACTAAAATTAACATGTCAATCATCCCTACATTGGATCTTTGGGCTTAATGTCGGATTCTTTTATGGGTAAGTTATATATATGTCTTCAGCTGTATTTAAGTTATTGTTGCTGCTTGGGCACTTGGTTGAACCAGTACCTCAACATCATTCTCTTTGCCTCTATGAGCAAGGTCATAGGCAAACCACCAGCACTAATTGTAGGAAAATAAAGAACAAGAACTTCTTACAAAAGATTCCTAAAATTTATTTAAACTTTAGTATTTTAATTTTTAATATTTGAAATTTAAGCAGAAAAGAGTAGGGCTAGCAAAGTATTATGAAATTACAATATGCAACAAAAGCCGAGTACCAATAGCATTTCAACCCCATTTATGTTAATAAAACACAATAAATAAGCCAACCCTCATAAGTCATAGTCCAAATTAAACAACTTACTGCATGTTTAGGCATCAGAGAATACAGAAGCAACTGAGTACCAATAGCATCTCTGATGTAGGATTCCTGCAAATAAAAAGAAAACCACATTACAAATTTTAGATTAGCAAGGGAATAAATTGATGCAAGAGTGTAAATTGGATAACGACCAATAAGTTGTCCTTAATAAGAAGCACGCGCATGATGCAACTCATGCATATAACAAGTATATACAAGTTTTGTTAAGTATAAAATATTTTGGAGAAAAGTAGCTTCTTTAACCAAAACATTGCAAATGAGAAAACGCCCTGCATATGTATGTATCTTTGAGTGTATGTATATATGTGAATAAAAATAATCCTGACTTACATCTAGTGGCACAGATTGCGAAATCAGAATTAAAACTATTCACATAAATAATATATTTATCACAATAACCTTCACAACCAAAAAGGGAAACACCATATTGGATGGGCCAATTATTAATCTCTTAATTCTACCTGTGAACGCAAAACTCTCTGAGAGATTGATTTATCTTCATCCAATGATTCAAAGTAAACCTCCACCATGTCCGTTGGTTCAAGAGCAACTTTCTTTCGTAACTTCTGAATTCTGTTAACAATCTGTAGGGCATAACACCATCCAAAATAAATTAATATATTTATCCTACTTCCGGCCTTAAAGATGTTAATCAGATATTTAAATTGAGGGAAACCATGATAAAACATAACATATAGAGAGATTATTCTAAGCATAATATGTACAAAAGTCGAGAAGTACAGAGACTTCACAAAATATCTTCAGTTTTTCTTTTTTCGTGGAGGTAAAAGATTTTATTTTATTTTTGGTGAAAGAGGTAAAAGATTTTTATTTTGAATGATAGAGTAACATACACAGAAACTTCTAAGCAACACACAACAGAAACATGAAATGAAAACATATGATGTCGTAGAAGATGTAGCACTACTCTCCCAATTCTCTCCCCTCTAATAATTTTATTTTCTACAAAAAAAAAATAAAAATAAAATTAAAAACAAAGTTAAACCTGTCCACCTTTTCAGAATATCACTCCTAGAAACACCCCTAAAAGTCATTGCCGCTAATGCCACCATTCTAGCAACCGTTTCACCCACACCAGCTGGGTTTAAATTGAGGAACAATAGCATTTTTGTCATAGTGTACAAGGATTGCTCTTACTCCAACATCACTAGTCAGGGTTTAATGAGGAGTGGTTTAAATATTCATCTACACTATCAGTCTTTATAGATTTGTGCACCAAACATAGGCACAGCTAGCATAAGAGTTTACCAGCTTATCTTAATCCAGTATCCTGTCCTCTTATACTATACTCCTATTCCATACGTGAGGCAATTCAAAAAATTTATCCTTAAAACTCGGGCAATACTTTCCAACCATAACACAACCACATGAACGAGATAGTGTAAAATGACTTGCAAGTGAAAGAATCCAATTCGTGCAAAGAAAAATTAAGGATTAGCAAGAGCAAAGTCCATGCATTAGGGTCACTAGTCACACTATCATTAAGATTTCTAGAAAAAAAGAAATAAGAAAAAGAGTTGACTTTATGAAGATCAAGTAAACAGATTGGATGTTTCTTCCATCACATCCATGATCAAGGAATTAGCTAGGGTGTTTCTTCCATGGCAAGCATTTTACCTCCCGAGCAGCACCAGCCTCAAACAATGATTCATCAGGATGTAAGTCCAATATTACTAAAACATCACCTAAAACAAAGTTAAAGATGCTGGTCAATAAAAAGTCAATACCACAAATTCATAATTGAAAATTACTTCATGGTTTCACTTTTCAGAACTGCAGCAAAGGGAGCAACATTAAACATTATTACCATCACCAGCAGCATCAACCTCCTTGTCAGTCATCCCATCAGGTCGTTTAAAATCACGGAGAACCTAGAAAAAAAAAGTACTAGTTTAATACTCCACAGTCTGCATCACTTCGAGGGAAAACCCCATGATAATTGGATGCTTCTAGACATCATCCTTTCATGTGCCAATAAATTCAAGACTCAACTACATCTGTTTATCACTATATATGGTTTAGGTAGGGAGAAAAAATAAATTATTTGAGTTCTATGTCATGAATCCATAGTCAGAAAATCAAAAGGAATAACTTTGACAGCAAGAATATCTGTTTTGAAAGAGAATGCTACTGACAGGTGTTTTTAAGAAAACAACATGATACTGAAGGTTCTCAAGAAAACATCCACTTCAATTTTAGAGAAGGAAAATGGATCTGATGATGACTATATCAACACCTTAGACTCCTAGTCCTGAGAATACTAAACCTTCATTAACATCAATAAGACCTCCCCCATCTGGACACACAAAATAAAGAACACAAACTATTTATTTATTTATTTTGGTAAAGACCAATGCATTTGGGGGAACACAAAGAGAGGAAGAGGTAGGCCGAAACTTACTCGGGGAAAGATAGTAAAACAAGACTTAAAGAAGTAGGATATAGATTGGCAGACGGTGTGTCTTAGGACAAATTGAAAGGAAGTTATCAGTACTGCAGGGGGTTAGACTTGTTTTTCATCCTATGTTCTAGATGGTTTCTTTTTAGTCCTTTTCCCTTTTAAATCCTTTTATTTCTTTCTTTTACCTCTCCTTTCCTGTCTTTTTTTCTATTTCTTTCCTTATTTTATTTTTTATTTTTCTCTCAATCTTTCTTCTCTTATGTATTTTATTTGGTTCATCTACCACCACCAACCCCAACTAGTTTGAAATAAAGGTGTTGTTGATGTTGATGTAGGTAAAATCCAATGCAAACTATTTTAAACTCACTCTACTCAATGGAAATGGAGTTTTAGTCATTATCTACACAAGATTAGCACCTTAATATCAGTCAGCTTTAAGCAGTGATTTGCAATGATGACTTCTCCAGCATTCTCAAAAGCCAAAATATTTTCCTGCGACATTGCTTTAATTTCTTTGGCAACAACACCCATAGATTTTCCTAGTCTCTTACCTAAAACACTGCAAATAAAAAAAGAACAACATCATTAAACATTGTGACAGGTATAAAGGACAAACTTGAAAGGAATCCATATGAAATGCATACCTAAAGTCAGGCTCGGCACGTAAAGATGAATACTTTAAAGTATCATTACATGGAACAAGCGATCGTATATTGAGTTCTTCCAGTACATACTGCAAAGCAAATAGAATCATAAATATCAGAGTACAATTTGATTGAGTAGAAAAATGATGTAAAGGAAACCCATAATGTGCCAGGTAGATTCCTTTTTTCTTCCCACTTGGGGTGTGCAACAAACAAAAATTAGATCTGAAACAGCAAGTGGGGAGAAACTTCATAAAAAAGCCAAACATGCAGAAAGATTTCTCTCTTTTTTTCTTGGATTGAGAACTAGCACAAATAATATCATCATTAGTAAGACCTCACAGGGGCTGATATATTGAACGGGTAACTGATTATTAAAAGCATCCGGGAGCAAACTATTACTATGATATAAATTGTCAAAGCAATTGATTGCCCAAAAAAAAAAAAAAAAAAACAGAGTAAATGTTAAAAGAAAGGGTACAAATGTAACAGCTGGCAACATCATGTACGTACCTCCCTCAACTTTCCATTTATGTCATCAAGGAAGTCTGCATCAGGATGAACTATCACCATCTCCCTATAGTAGCAAGAAATATGAATAAATTCCTTAGAAACCAAAAGAAGATGTTCTTACATGCATACATCTATGTATACATCTTTTTGAACACTAATCTACCTGAGTGGAGTCTTAAGAGGCTTGTTATGACGCTCACGAATATTTCGGGCAAGATCAATTATTGTCATCATCCTTGAAACACTCTGCTCAATTCGTTCTCCCCTCTGATGAAATCATGCAGCCAAATAGAACAAGGTAGTATATTAGGTCATTTAGGTGGCTGCTATATATTTCGAACACGACCTAGATTCATGTTAAACTGAAAAATACAGTAACAGTCTTTCCACTACAAAAATCAAATATGCTTTTTGGGGAGGGAGAGGTAGCAGAGGAAGAATATGTCAGGAAAGTTTACTTTTAATTCTCTACACCAATACTGAAAAGAAGCCAAAGAGTATGAGATGTAACTACAGTGAATTCAACCAATAATACCAATCCAAAGGGTCATATGTAGACTTTGAACAAGAAATTCAATTAGAAAAGATATAAGACAAAGAAAATGGAGGATGAGAAATACTCCTCAAACAAAATAACAAATATAAAAATCTTAGAAATGGATAATGCTCGAGCAATGCAAGCACAAACATAGCTCTTAGACTTTATGTGGATCAGGATCATTTATGTGACCCACACAGATAGAAAGGTGATTTAACCATGCAAAAAGGATATGCTAGTTTGGAACAATGGTTTCTCTATCTTTTGCACGTGTAGTGTAGCATTACCAAAATATTGAACACAAAATTTCCGTTCAACACTTCAACTGTCAGTTTCCAGAAGAATCAAACCATTCCAAATGAACCAACTTGAATTATGTATTTCAATTACTATATTAGAATCAAAATAAGTTTGCAAAACATGTATGATCCACATATAAATGAAATCAATAAAAGATTGCCAAGCAATAAGCACTAAAGACTACAATTTATTAATGTTTTGTTTTTCAATCATTTATTATTAATAACTACAAGACTCACAGAATATAATCATTAAAACGTATACCTTGCCTTCTTCCTCAGGAAAACTGCAATAGTGTATGCTTTCCTCTGATCCATTACAAACTTTTCGCATATTTTGATAGAGTACCTCAGTAAAGAAAGGTGTAAAAGGAGCCATGACTTTACAGGATATCAAAAGCACCTGAAAGAATTTATATATTTAAGTCTTGGACTGTTTTAGTTTAAGGAACCATCACTCTCAAGATCATTAGGAGACCTAAGACGGTCTTATTAGCAAACTAACCATGCTATAGATAAAATATATCATAAACGTACATTGTAAAGAGTTGAGAGTGCTATCCTGCAGTCTTCTTCTTCAGTACGACCTTTAAGTCTCTTACGGTTGAACCGCACATATATATTTGTAAGGTTATCAAGAAACTTAAGAAGATAAGGAACCACCTACAATATGATTTTTTTAATAAAGGAAACATTTTAGCAAATACTGTACATATGAAAGAAAAATTAGACCATGCATCTAGTGATTGATACCTTTTAGAAATAAATAAATCCGAATGTAAATCAATGTCTTAAAAAAAAGCTGGAGATCAAATTGGTGAGGCATCTAGTCCACAGTTCACTACCCGGAAAAAAAACCACTCCCCATGAAACCCAACTTGCAAGGGTAGGGGTTTATAATCAATAAGATCAGAAAACAAACAAAATAAAGAGTATAATAATTAGCTAAAAAATAACCTAAAAAGATTAAAACAGATAATTAATACATTTAATGACTGAGCATGTGTAGCAAGCATCAAGATATTCTTGCAGACCCATAGACCACATATCATTTTTCTCTTCATATGTGTTATTTGCAAAATTAATTCAGAAAAAGAGACCATATTTTTGCATTGTAAGATAGATACTTTCCTCTCAAATAATCTCTCAGGGTTCTAGGTGAGAACACGATGCCTTTTACTTTGGAGTTTTAAGTGGGTATCATGCTTTTGGTGACCCGTTAAAAGAAAGATATAATTTAGTGCATCATGCAATTTATGTCGTTCTTTGGTACATATGGTTGGAGAATAATGCTCTCATCATTAAGGCTGTTACTTGTGTTTTAACTTGTTAGACAAATATAATATAAAACCATTTATGTGGCCTTCACCTAACAGCATAAGCTTTTGGATTGAAATGGTTTTTTACATGGTATCAAAGCTTCTATGATCAAAGGGTCTAGAATTCGATCCCCACCGCCTCCATTTTATTAATAAATAATTAGATATTGTGCAGTTTCTTAGCACAAATAGGTGAGTCGGTGCATTGTCCACCCTACAAGCTCAATGAGCTCTTGTGAGGGGTGTGAAGACAAAAATTGCCATTTATGTGGCCTTCACCCCAGCTTAAACTTTTGAATTGAAATAGTTCTTTACATAACTGATAGGATCGAATCAACTTAACAGTAAAAAGAGAACTCAGCAAGTGTTTTTGGGTCCAGAAAGGAACTTTCCAGGTTTTCTTATATTGATTACTGCATTAAACGTATTACAATGACAAAAGGAAACTAAGGAATGAACTTGAATTACAACAGAAAGACTAAAATAAGCAAGAAATAACTCTGCACTTTAGAGAGGTGCATGCTCTCCTATCTTCCAATTCCATTTTCCATGCCCCCTCTCCTTTCTACAACAACTCTCTTTATTCCACTACACTTGACACGTCACCTACATTTCTAACAACCTCTAACAGAATGCCATGCCAAACATGCACTTGCCCACGTCAGCTTTTATGGTTTGATTATTCCTCTGATGCGTTTCCTACCATAAGTGATGTGCCTCTGGCAAGTGTGATTTTTCTGTGTTAAAATTGACAAGAATTGAGTCATAAGAGAGCAATTTAAATACATATTTGCTAATTATGTTGATTCTTTGTATGTCAATAATATGCACCTGTTAGTTGTGTTTTTACAGGAAAAAGAAGCGAAATTTGAATTCAAAATTTGAATTCAAAACTGTTTTTAATTAATTCTTTCGTTACGTAATAAGTTTTAATTTAATTCTTCAGTTACGTAATAAAGTCTTAATTAAATCTTTACGTTATACGTTTCGGTAATAAAGTTGTAATTAATTATTCCATTACACGTTTCAGGGGTAATTTTGGAAGATGCGGCGAAACCCTAGTTGCTACCTATGCAAAGGTTCCTCTCCACACACTCCATGACACACAATTCAGTCTTCAGAGGAAATCTCACACATTTTGATAATTCCATTCCATCTAGATCTGGAGAGACTGGAGGAGAAGGGCTCTGTGGCATTCTTCGTTCTTCATCTTGTTCCAGTTAAAAAGGAAAAGATTCAAAAAATTGCGAGGATGAGCATTTAAACATTACATCACATTTCAAACTATCCTCAATTAGCGCTGAAGCAATTAAGGAAAGAATCTGTAATCAAAGCGCTGAGTCAAAGCACAGCTGGCACTGCAGCAAATAATGATAGGATGCTTTGTCAGCATTACATCACGCTGAAGTGTCATCCTTATCTATACACGCAACATCACATGGACCACGCCCATAAACTCAAGTATAAAAAGGGTGGTCCTCCACCATTCCATTGATTCAGATCTGGACCGGGAGAAGAAAGAGGCAGCTGTGGAGTTCTTCGCGTTCTTCGTTCTTCATCTTCATCTTCTTTTTCTTTCTCTTTTATTTTTAGTTTATGTTGAATTTTAGATCAGCGATCAGTATGTTGATCGGCTAGATCTTTTTATTGTAGTCAGGGTCACGATCCATATGTGAACCCTTGACATGAAGGATTGAATTGTGGTTTTGAATTTATATAATTATCTTTATCTTTACTCTGTGCGAATTTTATATTCCCTTTGTTAGAGTTGATCAATCTAATAGTTGGGGATATTCTGAGGATCAAAACCCTAGATAGGAATATTGGGGTTTTGATCTGGAAAGGGGGTAAGATAATAATCTGTATACGTGCTAGGAATAGACGTGTATACGATTGCAGATGCTTAAATTATCGCGCCCATTGCTTGATCCCATGAGAAACATTGCAAGGAATTGGGGTTTCTCATGGGATTAAAGGGTTAACCCTGCAAGGAATTGAGGGTTAACTAGTAAATATTTTTAGATGATAATTTATCTGAGTGATTATATAAATGATTATTGTAAATCAATTCGGAGTAAAAAGCGGGAATCATTTGGTGAATGAACCCTGGCTACAATGCTTTTCTCATCTTCTTTACAAATCAATTTTCAATTTTATTGTTTTATTTTTCAATCTAAAAACACAAAAACAAGTCTTTTATTTTTCAAAATTCAATTTCCATCAAATTGACAATATTTGTCAAAAACCCTATTTGAAATTTTCCATTCTTTGAGAAAAAGTTTAATTGATATTAGATCCCAATCCCTGTGGAGACGAACTTTTCTTATCACTTTATTACTTGTGCGATCGGTATACTTGCCGGAGAGCATCAAGTTTTTTGCGCCGTTGCCGGGGATTGGTTTATCTTATATCATATAATCTTGATTTTAAAGCTTGGATTTGTGAATATTTGTGAATATTTTTATTTCATTTTTTTTTTTTATTTTTTTTTATTTTTGATTTTTTTTTATTCTTGTTAAAAAGGTGCTACTGATCTTTTTTCTGAGTTGTATGCGAGTTAAAATTGCAGAATTTCCATTTGATTCTGAGATCACAAGGACTGAAAAGAGAAACAGGAAACTCTGCCTGAAGAATCACAAATCATGGCCTCAAACAATGTTGCAGACAATCCATACATGGATACTATTCTGACTCCATCTTTTAATATGCCTAACTCAAGCATTGTTCAACCTGATATTGGTAACAATAATTGGCAGCTTAAGTCTTCCAATATTCAATTGGTGGAGAGAGCTCAGTTTGGTGGAGAGGCTGATGAGGACCCTCACAGGTTCATTGACAGATTTCTGATGATCTGTGACTCCACTAAACACCCCCAGGTGTCCAATGATGCAGTCAGGCTGAGACTGTTTCCTTTTGCTCTAAAGGGGAAGGCTTTGAATTGGTTGGAAAGGCAACCAGCAAGAAGTATTCCATCATGGGAGAGTCTCTCAAATAAATTCTTTGCTGAGTTCTTTTCCATGGAAAGATATAACCAGATGGTGAATGATATCACCAATTTCACTCAGGCTGAGGGTGAAACTATGTGTGCAGCCTGGAACCGTTTTAAAGATCTAATGAGGAGATGTCCTCATTACCCCATGACTAATGGTGATCAAGTCCGAATCTTTTTCAATGGGTGTAAACCTGAAATACGGATGGTGTTGAATGGTGCAGCAGTTGGTAGCATCAAATCCTTGAGAGCAAATGAGACTCTTGAGTTGATAGAAAGAATGGCTGCCAATGAAAATGAATGTTTGACAGCCAAGCCTAAGAGAGGGATTCTACACCTGGATAACAATGATGCGGTTCTGGCTGAGAATAAATTGTTAGCACAACAGCTAGCAAATTTGACCTCAAGGCTGGACAAGATGCAACTTTCCACTATGCAAGTTGCATCTGTGGTTTGTGAATACTGCAAGGGTGAGCATGAATCCAATGAATGCTCATCTTTGTTATCTTCTGACTCTCCTCAACAAGTGCAGGTGAATGGAGTATGGTACGAGCAAAGGTCTCCACCAAGAAACATTCATCAGAATTTCCCTTCTGGAAATAACAATTTTCAGAGGAGAACTCAAGGCACAGGACTGGATTATAATTCTAACAACTACTTGCAGCCTCCACCAGTCCAAGCTAAGGAGCCTTCTAATTTGGAAAGGTTAGTTGGACAAATGGCCCAACACTCCAATGCCTTCATGGAAGAGACTAGGGCCACCACTAAAAACATGAATGCTTCTATCAGGAATTTAGAGAATCAAGTTGGCCAGCTGGCTAAGCAAGTTGCTGATAAAAATTCAGGCACTTCCTCTAGTAACACATTTAAAAATTCCAAGGAGGATTGTATGTTTATCACAACTAGAAGTGGTAAGGTGGTAGGAACTCCAGAAAAGCTTAAGGTGGTGGAGGAGCCAGAAAAAGAGGAGATTCCTTCTGATGTACAGACACCTATTCAGAAAGGTGAAGAAAAAGAGCCTCCTATTGTTGCTGAAAAGAAGTTTGAGCTGAGTCCTGAATATGTGCGAGCCAAGGCACCTTATCCTTGCAGATTCAATAAGGATGCTCAAAAGCAACAATATGGCAGATTTCTTGATATTTTCAAGAAATTGCATATAAATATCCCTTTTGCTGAAGCCTTGGCTGGCATGCCAAATTATGCCAAGTTTATGAAGGACCTCTTGTCAAGAAAGCACAAGTTGCAGGAATGCCAAACGGTGACACTCAGTGAAGAGTGTAGTGCTATAATTACAAAGAAGTTCCCGCCTAAGCGTCATGATCCAGGGAGCTTCAATATTCCTATTGAAATTGGGAACACCAAATTTGGTAGAGCCTTGTGTGATCTTGGGGCAAGTATAAATTTAATGCCCTTGTCTGTTTGTAAATCTTTGGGGATAACTGATTTGAAACCCACTTTGGCATCTCTTCAACTTGCTGATAAGTCTGTAAGAAAGCCTAGTGGAATAATAGAAGATGTTCTTGTGAAGGTAGACAAGTTCATCTTCCCTGCTGATTTTGTAGTGTTAGATATGGAAGGAGGAGCTGAAATGCCAATTTTGCTGGGTAGACCTTTCTTAGCTACATCTCGAGCACTGATTGATGTTGAAAGTGGGAAGCTCGAGCTAAGAATGAATAATGAGACTATTAGTATTCATGTCTTTGATTCTTTAAAACAGTCTTCTCATAGAGACGATTGTTTTAGTCTTAAAGTGTTTAAGGAAGAAAAAGATGTAGCAGTTGAGTTTCCTCAAAATCTCAAAGATAAGGACAAAGAAGATGGAAACCCAAAAGTGGAAGTGAAAGATCTTCCTAAAAATTTAAATGATGATGTCAAAGAGGTAAGAACGCTTCAAGAGAGACGTACTCCTATAAAGAAAAAGGTGAGAAGAAAGGAAGTAGTGAAATTCTTTGATACAAGTTGGAAGAGATACCGGGAGCTGAAATTTGACAAGAGACACCGAGACTCTATCTCTCGGAAAAATCAAAGTTTCAAAGAATTTTTAGCATGGATCCATGGTTTGGATCAAATTTGGGAATGGTGGTCTCATACACCAAGGCAACCAGTACCACCAGACCCTTCATTTGCTGAGTCATCCCACACTGCTGAGGGGGATGACATGGAGGGCTCGATCTTATCTCCTTGCTGATGGAGATCTTGTATATTAGTTTATTTTTCTGTTTCGTATTTTTAAGTTATTTTGTGTTGGTATATTTTTCTCTGATGTTTTAATGTGTGCATTATAGTTTCTTCTATATGCCACTATTTGTTCTATTGTGCAGGATTTTCTTCTTTCTTGGGTTTAATTATTGCTGAGGACATCAATGCTCTAAATCTGGGAATGGTTGGCTTGCACCTTAGAACTGCAATTCTTCTATCAGGGGAGATATTCTAACTCTTTTAATTTTCTTAGTTATTTTGTGTGCTATAAAAAAAAAAAAAAAAAGAAGAAGAAAGTGTGTTATCCCAGATTTAAATGTGCTCATCTTGTTAATGTACATGATTGAATTTTAAGAAATATATTGTATGACTTTCTGGCATAAAAATGCATAGGCATAATTGGATTGCATGATTGCTCGTTTGTCTGAGTTAAGATTGTGAATTCTGATAATGTCTGAAGTTAATTTTCTTGAGTCTGCATTGATACCATAGCTGTGAGGTTTTGAGCCTAAACACTGAAACTTTTGTTGAGAGGCCTCACTGTTGTAATACTCTAGAACTTGATTTGTTTCTTTGTGATGCATGCATTGATTGATATGATAAAGGCATTTTGTTCTTATTTGCTATTGGCCAAAATAACCCACCTGTATGAGATTTTCCCTTGCTACCCCTTTGAGCCTAAACTTAATTCTTGATAAAAGACCTGTGGCCTGATTGATGGCTTAGCCTATATCCATTTTTCGTAACTTACCTTGATTGAGATTGAATCATTGAATGTGTTGAAAATAAAATAAAGAAATTGAGGTAAGCTCCACAATGGTCAAGTAATTAAGGGTTGAAAAAAAAAGTCATCTATGCCCCTAAAAAAAAAAAAAAAAAAAAAGGGCAAAATGAAAAAAAGAAAAAGAAAAGAAAGCAAGAAATGGAAAAGAGTAAAAGGTGGTTAAAAGGAATTAATTCCCGAAATTCTGTGGAATGTTAGTGGAGCAAAATAATTGATTGAATCTGTTAAGTGAAATAATATCAGTTTTCAATCTCTTGGTTGTTTGAGCTACTATCCAAATTTTCCTACCTATTACCTCGGCCAAGTTACAACCCGTGAAGTCCTTTTGATCAATTGATGCATGTGTTTGATTCTTCAATTTTAAGAATTTTTGAGAATATAATCAAGCATATGGTAGTGTTATAGCTTTGAGTAATTGAGTGCTCATGATACCCTTAAACACTGAGTGTTGAGTGAACATTATTTATCTGTGTGAGGGGTGATCAATGTAGACTTATATATTTAACAAGCTGATGGCATTATTGGAAGTTCATGATATTGAGTCAGGCATGCATGGCATATTGTATCTGATAGTGTCTATAATTGTTATGTTGGATTAAGTGAATATTTCCTGGATTAAGTCTTTTACATTGCTGGGGACAGCAACGTTTAAATCTGGGAATGGTTTGATGTGCCTCTGGCAAGTGTGATTTTTCTGTCTTAAAATTGACAAGAATTGAGTAATAAGAGATCAATTTAAATACATATTTGCTAATTATGTTTATTCTTTGTATGTCAATAATATGCACCTGTTAGTTGTGTTTTTACAGGAAAAGAGCGAAATTTGAATTCAAAATTTGAATTCAAAACTGTTTTTAATTAATTCTTTCGTTACGGAATAAGTTTTAATTTAATTCTTCAGTTTTCTTTACGTAATAAAGTTTTAATTAAATCTTTACGTTATACGTTTCGGTAATAAAGTTGTAATTATTCCATTACACGTTTCAGGGGTAATTTCGGAAGATGCGGAGAAACCCTAGTTGCTACCTATGCAAAGGTTCCTCTCCACACACTCCATGACACACAATTCAGTCTTCAGAGGAAATCTCACACATTTTGATAATTTCATTCCATCTAGATCTGGAGAGACTGGAGGAGAAGGGCTCTGTGGCATTCTTCGTTCTTCATCTTGTTCCAGTTAAAAAGGAAAAGATTCAAAAAATTGCGAGGATGAGCATTTAAACATTACATCACATTTCAAACTATCTCAATTAGCGCTGAAGCAATTAAGGAAAGAATCTGTAATCAAAGCGCTGAGTCAAAGCACAGCTGTCACTGCAGCAAATAATGATAGGATGCTTTGTCAGCATTACATCACGCTTAAGTGTCATCCTTATCTATACACGCAACATCACATGGACCACGCCCTATAACTGGAAGATAAAAAAGGGTGGGCCTCTACCATTCCATTGATTCAGATCTGGACTCGGTTAGTAAGAAAGAGGCAGCTGTGGAGTTCTTAGCGTTCTTCGTTCTTCATCTTCATCTTCTTTTTCTTTCTCTTTTATTTTTAGTTTATGTTGAATTTTAGATCAGCGATCAGTATGTTGATCGGCTAGATCTTTTTATTGTAGTCAGGGTAACCATACCCATATTGTGAACCCTTGACATGAAGGATTGAATTGTGGTTTTGAATTTATATAATTATCTTTATCTTTACTCTGCGAAATTTTATATTCCCTTTGTTAGAGTTGATCAATCTAATAGTTGGGTATATTCTGAGGATCAAAACCCTAGATAGGAATATTGGGGTTTTGATCTCAAAAGGGGTAAGATAATAATCTGTATACGTGCTAGGAATAGACGTGTATACGATTGCAGATGCTTAAATCATCGCGCCCATTGCTCTATCCGCATGAGAAACATTGCAAGGAATTGGGGTTTCTCATGGATTACAAGTGTTAACCCTGCAAGGAATTGAGGGTTAACTAGTAAATATTTTTAGATGATAATTTATCTGAGTGATTATATAAATGATTATTGTAAAATCAATCCGGATAAAAAGCTGAATCATTGTGAGGAAAATGGAGGATGCTTCTTCATCTCTCTCTATCAATTTTCAATTTTAAGCATATGATGAAGCGAAGCACACAAAATG
>JAVKPL010000361.1:0-14643 GCA_032173675.1 Gastrolobium villosum
ATAACTGTCCAAAGAAATTGTCATTGCTAGCCCATTTGAGCCTTAGCCTGTTATTTCTTATTGGATTCAATCATAAGACACATGACTTCTTTTCCTATTGACACACCTTGAATGAGATTGAAGTACTTATTACAGAAAATTCAAAAAAGAGGTTCATGGAAGTTGAAGTGCTGACAAAAACAAAAACTGAGATAAAAGAGAACAAATGAAAAGTTGCATAGCAACAGAAAAAGCAGAAAAAGGTCAGGAAGGAAGAAGAAAAAGAAAAATATGAATAGGAAAGGAAGAACTAAGTAAAATTGTTTCTGAGCATGAACAACTAATAGTTCTTCAATCTCATATACAGTAACAATTAGCTACTTTCCTAAATATTCATACCTTAGCCTAAGCCAAGTTACAACCTTGCAAAGACCTTTTGATCAGTAGATGCATGGCAAATGGATTCCTTATTTTTAGGGATTTGAGAATATGTTCAAACCTCAAAGATTAACTGCTACATTGAGGGATTGAGTGCAGAACCCTCAAACACTGAGTGACAAAAATATGCATGTTAGTGAGAAACATTCAAGCTGGGATCCAAATTCTTGATGAAACTGAAAAGTATTATCACAGATTTTCTTTGCCATGAAGTTATAAGTGCATAGCAGTTAAAAATCTTAAAATATAGATGCTCAGATGTCTCTTTGCAGAAGTTCATCTTGTTTCTCTTCTGATTCATTACATTGCTAGGGACAGCAACGTTCAAATCTGGGAATTGTTTGATGTGCCGTCAGCACATAAGTAAATTCAAGCCAAAAAGAGAAGAATAATGAACTATTCCTCATCTAAAATGCAATGGATCTTGTTATAATCCTTAAATTCCACTTTCAAAAGTGTTTAACTGATTTTATGCTCAAATTTCAGGTAAAACAAACAAATCTGAAGGAAAATGAGGATTGGCAAAGAGTAAGATCCACGCTCACAGCGTGAGATTAACGCTGCAAGCGTGGGATAACAGAGGCATCCACGCTCACAGCGTGAGATTGACGCTGCAAGCGTGGGATTACAGAGGCATCCACGCTCACAGCGTGAGATTGACGCTGCAAGCGTGGGATTACAGAGGCATCCACGCTCACAGCGTGAGATTGACGCTGCAAGCGTGGGTTTATAAGCTACAGCTGAACTATCAAAGGGCAAAAGTGGAATAAAAGATGAAATGTGGGTCTTATAAATAGGGAGTTGCAGAATCTGAAAAAGACACTCAATTCAAAACCTAGAAGAGACCGTCATTGGAGAGAGAGGAGGCTGTTCGTCGTTCGTTCTTCATTGATTCTTGTAATTTACTTTCTTGTTGAATTTTATTTGAGATCAGCCATGAATATGGTTGGCTAGATTTTTGTATTGTGGTAAGGGTCACAACCCTGAATGTGAACCCCTTGTAGTTTGGATCTGATTTATATATGTTTATCCTTTTGCATCTATTTCCCTTCGCTCTTCATCTCATTGATCTTTTAGATCTGATCATTCTAACAGATCACCAGGGTTAGGATTCACAATAGGGATATTGGGATCCTAATACCCGAACAGGAGGAAAATAGCTGTTCATGTACGCACTAGGGATAGGCTACACGAATCGCAAACGCGAAAGATTCACCGAATTGCATGATTAACCTGAAAAGGAATCACTAAGGGATTAGGGTTCTAATAGGGTTAATAAGGTTAAGATCACTAAGGGATTAGGGCTTAACCAATTAAATAAAAGATGGTGAATCGTTTGATCAAAAGAGTAATTCATTTGTAAATTTATATTCAGATTACAAGGTGGGGATCAGACAGGTGTTTGTACTCTTACTGCAATCTTTTCACAATTGTTTTTCACAATCTCTCTCTTCATCACTTTCTTAAGAAAACCCTAAAAATACGCAATTTACTTTTTAATTTACTTTTTGTTTTTGAATCAACAATTATTGCTACCCTCTTTTTCCATTCAACTTAAGGGGACTGGTTATTATAGTACTTGGTCTACAATCCCTGTGGAGACGATACTCTACTTCATCACTTTTATTACTTGGAACGATCGGTATACTTGCCGAGTTCGCAACACTGTGTGTTGATGCAGAAAGGGAAAGCTGTTGCCTATGCTTCAAGACAGTTGAAACCTCATGAGGAGAACTACCCGACTCACGACTTGGAGTTGGCAGCCATTGTTTTTGCTTTCAAGATTTGGAGGCATTACCTGTTTGGCATGAAGTTTGCTGTATTCAGTGATCACAAGAGCCTGAAGTATCTGTTTGACCAGAAGGAGTTGAACATGAGACAGCGAGGATGGATGGAGTTCTTGAAGGACTACGACTTTGAGTTGAGGTACCATCCTGGCAAGGCCAATGTGGTAGCCGATGCTTTGAGTCGGAAATCCGTGAGCTTATCCAGCTTGATGATGAGCGACTACGAGGTGATCGAAAAGTTCAGAGACTTGAGAGTGAACTCCTTGTTTGGGGGCGCACTGCTCGAAATGGAAACAACAGAAGTGATTAATGAGCTGATGGAAAAGATTAAAGAGGCGCAAGTGCAAAGAGAGTGCCTTGATTATGTGAAGAACCAGGACGGTGTGTCTTGGAACGAGGATGGATTGCTGCTGTTCCAGAAGAGGATTGTTATTCCTCAAGGGCCATTGACCGAAGAGGTTATGGCAGAGGCTCATAAGGGCCGATTTACTATCCACCCTGGTGCCACGAAAATGTACCAGGACTTAAAGAGAAACTTTTGGTGGCCGGGCATGAAGAAGGACATAACGGTCTACGTGTCCAAATGCCTTATATGTCAGAAAGTGAAGATAGAGCACCAGAAACCGTCTGGTAAACTTCAACCTCTTGAAATTCCACAGTGGAAGTACGAGAGTATTTCCATGGACTTCGTGGTGGGATTGCCTAAAACTCAGGCTGGTTGTGACTCTATTTGGGTCATAGTGGACAGATTGACCAAGTCTGCCCATTTTCTTCCAGTGAAGGTGAGCTTCACTACAGAGCAGTTGGCCAAACTATATGTCCGTGAGATTGTGAGGCTTCACGGGGTGCCCGAGAGTATCATCAGTGATAGGGACCCGAAGTTCACATCTCGGTTCTGGGAGGCGCTGCAGGAGGCTTTTGGTACGCAGTTGAGATTGAGTACCGCCTATCACCCTCAGACTGACGGACAGACTGAGCGGACCATCCATACATTGGAGGACATGCTGAGAGCTTGCACGCTGGAGCAGGGCTCTGCATGGGATAGGTACCTTCCGTTGGTAGAATTCTCATACAACAACAATTTTCATGCTAGCCTGGGCATGGCACCCTACGAGGCGCTGTATGGTAGGAGGTGTCGGACTCCTACCTGCTGGTCTGAGGTTGGAGATAAAGAGCTATTTGGCTTGGACTTTGTCCAAGATACTACCCAGCAGATCCAGATGATCAGGGAAAGGTTAAAGCAGGCGCAGAATCGCCAGAAAAGCTACTACGATGACAAGCATCGTCCACTGGAGTTTAGTGAGGGTGAGCACGTGTTTGTGAGACTTTCACCTGTCACCGGTGTTGGACGGGCACTCGGAGTGAGGAAGTTGAGCCCTCGGTTCATTGGGCCCTACCAGATCCTTGGTAGAGTAGGACCTGTTGCCTATCGACTTGCCTTACCTCCGAACCTAGCCAACATCCACGACGTGTTTCACGTGTCTCAGCTTCGGAGGTACATAGCAGATCCTTTGCACGTGGTGCAGCCGGATGATGTGGAGGTTCGGGAGAACCTGAAGACTCCCGTCGGACCACTCAAGATCCTCGATCGAGGCGAGAAACAGCTTAGAAGCAAGATCATTCTGATGGTCAAGGTGCAGTGGACTGGGCGTAGTCCCGAGGAGTGCACGTGGGAGCGAGAGGATGAGCTTCTCCGACAGTATCCCGACTTTCGAGACATGTATGTTTCTGATTTTGAGGACAAAATCCTTAAAAAGGTGGGGTGAATGTAAGAACACGCACCGCTAATTAAGGTAATTAGTGAATTAATTATGATAATTAGGAAGTGATTCCATAATTGAACTTAATAATTATTATTGGGCTTAAATAATTATACTAAGTGAGTAAAAATGCTGAAAGTCGCTTTTCGGAAGAAAAGCGCAGATACCGATTCTGCTACCCGGTATAAATGTGTACCGGAAAAGTATCCCGGAAAATTATAACGAATGCATGATAATTACTAGAATATTATGTAGGACTTGTAAAATAAGTTTCAAGTCAAAATAATGTAATCTGATGCCAGAACTGATACTGGCTATGGAAAAGCGCGTACCGGAAAGGTGCTCCGAAAAATAAAATAAAAATATGACAAATCTAAGAAATATGTGTAGGTTTAGATTCCAAAGTTTGGGATCAAGATCTTTTGCGTAGCTATTAAGGCTAATATTGCGCATTTTGACTTAAATGCCTATATATACTAACACTAAGAGGGCACAAAACCCTAGGCAGCCATAATCCTACGTGAACCTTGTTGTGGCTGAATGCTTGGCACATTTTCGTTGCCTTCTTTCACCATTTGTGAGCTTGGTGACCTTTCTTCTTCAATCTTCTTCCTCTTTCCCTTTTAAACACTAGAGTGGATACCCTGTGAGGTTGAGGTGCAGCTTATGCTGAGTTGAGGGACTGGTTGAGGGGTGTGTTATGGGCTGTGGTGTTGTCTCCATGGTTATGAGCCTTTGTCCATGCCATTAGAGGCTTCAAGAAGCCTCCTTTGGTGCCAAGAACCAACCTTTGGTGTGGCATTTTCGTGTCCTTGGGTGTGCTGGACTTGTGAGCAGCATTGGGAGCTCCAAAGGCACTTTGAACTACTGACTAATCTTTGGGGTAAGTCACCTTAACTTGATCATGTGTTTTTGTGGCCTAAAGGTGGTATCTTGGTATGTTAATGGGTTTAACATGTAACCAACACATAAGTGAACTTTACATGCTTAAAAATGGATCCTTGGTCGTGTACAAGTGTTAAAAGTTGAACCTTTGGACTGGATATTCACGAAATGCAGAAACTGCATTCTGTCGTGAGATATCCGGATATTTGTCGAGCAGATATCCGGATATCCATATTCGGATATGGTATCCGGATATTGATATCCGGATGTGGGATCTGGGCATCCGGATATGGTATATCCGGATATGGCCAGTGTGATATCCGGATATGGCATATCCGGATATGTCCCTTGTGATATCCGGATATTCTGGGATTTCGCAGAACAGTAGCTGTGCTGTGTGAATAGTAAGCTATTGGGGGTTTGTGGACCCTAGATTAAGGAAGTTGAACTTCTGTAACTAATGAACTAAGTCAGAATCACATGATTAAGGGCTTATGGCTTTGTTGGAAGCCTTAAGACGTAAAACGTAAAGGAAAGGCGTAGTCTTTAAGTTGTATGCTTGTGATGTACAAATATTGATATATTATTGGTCTATATCAGATTGTGATACTGCTGTTTTTGGACTAAAGAGTGGTTGGACTTTTGGCTTGGATAGCTAGCTTGCAAGGTAAGCTTTCGTGTCCTCGGTTTAGCCATTTTGTGGTTCCACCATGTCCCATGGGGATGTGGTTTATACATGCTGTGTTACATGCTTTGATGATTTGGAAATGCTATTGAGCTATTATATGCAATGTGCTTTTATGATACGCATGTGGTGTCCACCTATACGGTAAGCCTGAGTATGTGGTACATACAAGATGGTGAGGCTGTGGGTGAGGTGCAAGCGGTGTTCCTTGTACTCATGTAGGCATAGACGTATTCCTGCATTTCTCTGGCCAGTAGATTTGATAAACACACATGGCATGATTATCTGCTGCATCGCATAGTTTTGGAACTTATATTGTAAATACTGTTTTTGAACTTATATTACACATGTAAGTGAGCTTGGGGTGGAAGATCCTTGAGGACCCCTTGTCTTACTGAGATTTCTTGTTTAGAGATCTCACCCCACGTTTGGGGACGCTTATTTCAGGTTCAGGTAATGTTGAGGGCTCAGGTGGCAGGAGGCCAGAGCTGAGCTAGACTATCTGTATTTTGCTGACATGATGGATGCTGATTATTTGACTGCTGTTTATGTTTTCCCGCTTTGATTATGATATTATGCTGAGACTGTTGTTGGGCATTGTGCCTTATTTGGTGAGCATGGGGTTTGTCCATGCCACATGGTTTTGTTATTATCTTTTATTTGAAGTTGTAATTAAAGTATCTGGATTTTGACCCAGGCTATGTGTTGTAGCCCTGTGGCTTTAGATACTCACATTATATTTATGCATGAGGTATTTCAGTTAGTTGTCTTGCAATCAACATACAGGCAGTATTTTATGAAATTGATTAAGTAATCAAGTTGGCTAAGGTTAATGACGTCATAATTGAATTAAAGGAAAAGTTATTCCGCATTTTAATTAAGCGTGGCTTAATACGATAGTATGTTAACAATCCGGGTTAACACGGGCTGTTACAAGAGTGAACTCCTTGTTTGGGGGCGCACTGCTCGAAATGGAAACAGCAGAAGTGATTAATGTGCTAATGGAAAAGATTAAAGAGGCGCAAGTGCAAAGAGAGTGCCTTGATTATGTGAAGAACCAGGACGGAGTGTCTTGGAACGAGGATGGATTGCTGCTGTTCCAGAAGAGGATTGTTATTCCTCGAGGGCCATTGACCGAAGAGGTTATGGCAGAGGCTCATAAGGGCCGGTTTACTATCCACCCTGGTGCCACGAAAATGTACCAAGACTTAAGGAGAAACTTTTGGTGGCCGGGCATGAAGAAGGACATAGCGGTCTACGTGTCCAAATGCCTTATATGTCAGAAAGTGAAGATTGAGCACCAGAAACCGTCTGGTAAACTTCAACGTCTTGAAATTCCACAGTGGAAGTGGGAGAGTATTTCCATGGACTTCGTGGTGGGATTGCCTAAAACTCAGGCTGGTTGTGACTCTATCTGGGTCATTGTGGACAGATTAACCAAGTCTGCCCATTTTCTTCCAGTGAAGGTGAGCTTCACTACAGAGCAGTTGGCCAAGCTTTATGTCCGCGAGATTGTGAGGCTTCACGGGGTTCCTGAGAGTATCATCAGTGATAGGGACCCGAAGTTCACATCTCGGTTCTGGGAGGCGCTGCAGGAGGCTTTCGGTACGCAGTTGAGATTGAGTACCGCCTATCACCCTCAGACTGATGGTCAGACTGAGCGGACCATCCAGACATTGGAGGACATGTTGAGAGCTTGCACTTTGGAGCAGGGTTCTGCATGGGATAGGTACCTTCCGTTGGTAGAATTCTCGTACAACAACAGTTTTCATGCTAGTCTGGGCATGGCACCCTACGAGGCACTGTATGGTAGGAGGTGTCGGACTCCTACCTGCTAGTCTGAGGTTGGAGATAAAGAGCTATTTGGCTTGGACTTTGTCCAAGATACTACCCAGCAGATCCAGATGATCAGGGAAAGGTTGAAGCAGGCGCAGAATCGCCAGAAAAGCTACTACGATTACAAGCATCGTCCACTGGAGTTCAGTGAGGGTGAGCACGTGTTTGTAAGACTTTCTCCTGTCACCGGTGTTGGACGGGCCCTCGGAGTGAGGAAGTTGAGCCCGCGGTTCATTGGCCTCTACCAGATCCTTGGTAGAGTAGGACCTGTTGCCTATCGACTTGCCTTACCTCCGAACCTAGCCAACATCCACGACGTGTTTCACGTGTCTCAGCTTCGGAGGTACATCGCAGATCCTACGCACGTGGTGCAACCTGATGATGTGGAGGTTCGGGAGAACCTAAAGACTCCCGTCGGACCACTCAAGATCCTCGATCGAGGCGAGAAACAGCTTAGAAGCAAGATCATTCCGATGGTCAAGGTGCAGTGGACTGGGCGTAGTCCCGAGGAGTGCACATGGGAGCGAGAGGATGAGCTTCTCCGACAGTATCCCGACTTTCGAGACAGGTATGTTTCTGATTTTGAGGACAAAATCCTTAAAAAGGTGGGGTGAATGTAAGAACCCGCACCGCTAATTAAGGTAATTAGTGAATTAATTATGATAATTAGAAAATGATTCCATAATTGACCTTAACAATTACTATTGGGCTTAAATAATTATACTGAGTGAGTAAAAATGCTGAAAGTCACTTTTCGGAAGAAAAGCATAGATACCGGTTCTGCTACCCTGTATAAATGTGTACCGGAGAAGTATCCCGGAAAATTATAACGAATTCATAATAATTACTAGAATATTATGTAGGACTCGTAAAACAAGTTTCAAGTCAAAATAATGTAATCTGATGCCAGAACTGATACTGGCTATGGAAAAGCGCGTACCGGAAAGGTGCTCCGAAAAATAAAATAAAAATATGAAAAATCTTAGAAAAATGTGTAGGTCTAGATTCCAAAGTTTGGGATCAAGATCTTTTGCGTTGCTATTAAGGCTAATACTGCGCTTAAGTGGCCAATTGTCTATATATACTATCTTTAGAGGGCACAAAACCCTAGGCAGCCTCTATCCTACGTGAACCTTGGTTGGCTGAATTGGAGCTACTGTTCCATTGCCTTCTCCTTCATCTTTTCTTGAGCTTGTGATCACCTTCTTCACCATTCCTTCTCCTAAACAACTAGAGTGTGTCTTGTGAGAATGAAGTGCAACCTTTTTCTGAGTTGAGGTGCTGGTTGAGGGGTGTTTAGTGGGCTGTGAAATTGTCTCCCTTGTTGTGAGCTATTGTTCATGCCATTAGAGGCTTCAAGAAGCCTCCTTCGGTGCCAAGAACCAACCTTTGGTGTGGCATTTTCGTGTCCTTGGGTGTGCTGGACTTGTGAGCAGCATTGGGAGCTCCAAAGGCACTTTGAACTACTAACTAAGCTTTGGGGTAAGTCACCTTAACTTGATCATGTGTTTTTGTGGCCTAAAGGTGGTATCTTGGTATGTTAATGGGTTTAACATGTAACCAACACATAAGTGAACTTGTACATGCTTAAAAATGGATCCTTGGTCGTGTACAAGTGTTAAAAGTTGAACCTTTGGACTGGATATTCACGAAATGCAGAAACTGCATTCTGTCGTGAGATATCCGGATATTTGTCGAGCAGAAATCCGGATATCCATATCCGGATATGGTATCCGGATATTGATATCCGGATGTGGGATCTGGGTATCCAGATATGGTATATCCGGATATGGCCAGTGTGATATCCGGATATGGCATATCCGGATATGTCCCTTGTGATATCCGGATATTCTGGGATTTCGCAGAACAGTAGCTGTGCTGTGTGAACAGTAAGCTATTGAGGGTTTGTGGACCCTAGATTAAGGAAGTTGAACTTCTGTAATTAATAAACTAAGTCAGAATCATATGATTAAGGGCTTATGGCTTTGTTGGAAGCCTTAAGACGTAAAACGTAAAAGAAAGGCGTAGTCTTAAAGTTGTATGCTTGTGTGCATAAATAATGATGTATTATTGGTCCATATCACATTGTGATACTGCTGTTTTTGGACTTGAGAGTGGTTGGACTCTTGGCTTGGATAGCTAGCTTGCAAGGTAAGCTTTCGTGTCCTCGGTTTAGCCATTTTGTGGTTCCACCATGTCCCATGGGGATGTGGTTTATGCATGCTGTGCTACATGCTTTGATGTTTTGGAAATGTTGTTGAGCTATTATATGCAATGTGCTTTTATGATATGCATGTGGTGTCCACTTATACGGTAAGCCTGAGTATGTAGTACATACAAGATGGTGAGGCTGTGGGTGAGGTGCAAGCGGTGTTCCTTGTACTCATGTGGGTTTAGACGTATTCCTGCATTTCTCTGGCCAGTAGATTTGATAAACACACATGGCATGATCATCTGCTGCATCGCATAGTTTTGGAACTTATATTGTAAATACTGTTTTTGAACTTATATTACACATGTAAGTGAGCTTGGGGTGGAAGATCCTTGAGGACCCCTTGTCTTACTGAGATTTCTTGTTTAGAGATCTCACCCCACGTTTGGGGACGCTTATTTCAGGATCAGGTAATGTTGAGGGCTCAGGTGGCAGGAGGCCAGAGCTGAGTTGATGTTATTATGATATGCTGACATGCTGGATGTTGACTGCTGTTTATGTTTTCCCGCTTTGATTATGATATTATGCTGAGACTGTTGTTGGGCATTGTGCCTTATTTGGTGAGCATAGGGTTTGTCCATGCCACATGGTCTTGCTATTGTCTTTTTATTTTAAGTTGTAATTAAAGTATCAGGATTTTGACCCAGGCTATGTGTTGTAGTCCTGTGGCTTAGATACTCACATTATATTTATATATGAGGTATTTCAGTTAGTCGTCTTGCAATTTACATACAGACAGTATTTTATGAAATTGATTAAGTAATCAAGTTGGCTAAGGTTAATGACGTCATAATTGAATGAAAGAAAAAGTTATTCCGCATTTTTATTAAGCGTGGCTTAATACGATAGTGTGTTAACAATCCGGGTTAACACGGGCTGTTACATTCAGTAAGGGTGAGCACGGGTTTGTGAAACTTCCAATATCACCGGTGTTGTTCGGGCACACGGAGTGAGGAAGCTAAGCCGCGATTCATCGGGCCATACCAGTTACGTGGTAGAGTAGGACCTGTTGCCTAGCGGCTTTCCTTGTTTCCGAACTTGGCCAACACCCACGACTTGTTTTACGTGTCTCAACTTCGCAAGTTTGTAGCGGATCCTTCGCACGTGGTGCAAACGGGATGTTGTGGAGGTTCGGGAGAACTTGAAAACTCTCGTCGGACCACTTAAAATTCTCTATCGTGATGAGGAGCAAGATCATTTCGATGGTCAAAATACGATGTACGGGCATAATTCTTGAAGGGTAATTCTGGGAGCGAGAGGACGAGCTTCTCCGTCAGTACTTCACGCTTCGAGGCAGGTATGTTTCTGATTTTGAGGACATAATCCTTAAAAAGGTGGGGTGAATGTAAGAACCCGCACCGTTAATTAAGGAAATTAATTAATTAAATATGAAAATTAGGAAATAATTCCATAATTGACCCTAATAATTATTATGAGGCTTTAATAATCATAGTAAGTGAGTTCCAAGAGCCTTCCATTCTGAGTTTAAAGATTTGGGTGAGTTGCCTAACCTTTGAACTTGTGTTTAATGGGTAAAAGTGGAGTCTTTCCATGTTTAATGAACTAAACAAGTAACCAACGTGTTTGATAACCTAAATGAGCTTAAAGATGCATGCTTTAATGTTTAGAATTGGTAAAAGTTGGATCTTTGGTTTGGATTTTCGCGAAATGCAGAATCTGAGTCCTGTCGTGAAATATCCAGATATTTGGTTGGAAATATTCGGATATTGATATCCCGATATGGATATCCGGATATGGGGTCTTGTGATATCCGAAAATTGATATCCGGATATCCCCCCGAAAAATATCCGGATATTCTGGGTTTTTGATGAACAGTAAGGTACTGTTCATACAGAATGTTATTCTGGGTTTGTGGACCCATTATTAGTCAGTGTGAGCTTCTGTTATGACTTGTTAAGTCAGAACCTAAGTGTTTAAGGGCGTAAAGCTTTGTGAGAAGCCTAAAGACGTAAATCGTAAAGGAAAGGCGTAGTCTTTATGTTATATGCTTGTAGAGTGTGAATGTTGATATTGTTATTGGTCCAAACAGATTGTTATCTCGCGTTTTGTGGACTTTGAGCTGGTGTGGACTTTGTATTGGATAGTTAGCTTGCGAGGTAAGCTTTCGCGTCCTCGAATTAGTCTGTTGTTTGTTCCACCGACCTCCATGGGAGGGTGGTTTATATGCATGGTATGTGTAACAGCCCGTGTTAACCCGGATTGTTAACATACTATCGTATTAAGCCATGCTTAATTTAAAATACGGAATAACTTTTTCTTTAATTCAATTATGACATCATTAACCTTAGCCAACTTGATTACTTAATCCATTTCATAAAATACTGCCTGTATGTAAATTGCAAGACAACTAACTGAATACCTCATATATAAATATATTGTGAGTATCTAAAGTCACAGGACTACAACACATAGCCTGGACCATAAATCCTGATACTTTAATACAACTTAACTAAGAAGACAATAAAAAGTCTATGTGGCATGGACAAACCCCATGCTCACCAAATAAGGCAACAATGCCCAATAACAGTCTCAACATAATAATAGCGGAATATAAACAACAGTCAATAATCAGCATCCAACATGTCAGCATACACAGATATGTCTAACTCAACTCTGGCCTCCTGCCACCTGAGCCCTCAAAATTACCTGAACCTAAAATAAGCGTCCCCAAACGTGGGGTGAGATCTCTAAATAAGAAATCTCAGTAAGACAAGGGGTCCTCAAGGATCTTCCACCCCAAGCTCACTTACATGTGCAATATAAGTTCAAAAAGTAGTATTTCCAATATTAGTTCCAAAACTATGCAGTGCAACAGATATTCGTGCCATGTGTGTTTATACAATCTACTGGCCAGAGAAATATAGGAATGCGTCTAAACCCACATGAGTACAAGGAACACCGCTTGCACCTCACCCACAGCCTCACCTTATCGTATGTACCACATACTCAGGCTTACCGTAAAGGTGGGCACCACATGCATATCATAAAGGCACATTGCATATAACAGCTCAATAGCATTTCCAAAAATCAAAGCATGAAACACAGCATGCATAAACCACATCCCCATGGAACATGGTGGAACCACAACATGGCTAAACCGAGGACACGAAAGCTTACCTTGCAAGCTAGCTATCCAAGCCAAGAGTCCGCACAAACTCAAAGTCCAAACACAGCATAATCACAATCTATTTTAGACCAACAATTATATCAATATTCATATTCTAATATTTACAATGTTAAACTAGACATCTTGAGGTTTCCAACGATATACTTTATGTCTTAATCGGAGTTGTATAACTCCGGTTATGTTTTTTGCAAAGTTCTTACAACAAGCTGAATTTCCAGCAATGGGGGTCGCGACTTCAAACATAAACTCAGAGAAATCCACTCATCCAATGGATCTGAAAATTTACAGGGTTGTATCCCTATGTGTTATCTTCACGTAGGTCCAAACCTCACTCAATTTATAGCTCTGTAGATTAAGATATCGAAATTTTACTAAACTAGGTCGCTGTTGTCTCGCGAAGTATTCGATTACTGCATTTTCCCAGAAAAGTATTCGAATACTGCCCGAAAAGTATTCGAATACTTCTTTGACAGAATACAGAAAACTGAGTTTTAAAGGTAAAATCGACCTCCAATGATCCAAACTCGATCTGGAGTCCAAGAACTCCTTAAACAGATGTTTATTAACATGTTATGAACCCAAAAACACATTCCTTTAATCAAATGGTTCAAGTCACGATTTTTAATTGCTTAAACAAGCTTAAAACATCAAAATACACAAAGTGTGACCAAAGTATACCTTCCAAGTCTTAAAACTCCGAAAATGAAGTGGCTTGGAGCTCCAAACCCAGCTCCAAGTTTCTGTCCATATAGGTGTACGAAAATGAATAACAAGGTTACACCTTTCCCCTTTAAAATGGCTTCTTGAAGCCTTCAAAGTCAAGGACAAGACTCTCACCACAAGAACACACCAACTCAGCCCCAAAATCACCCTATAACAGTGGCTACCACTCAGAAATGGAGAACCTTTCACTCTCCAAAGGTTCAAACACACTTACACAAGGACTCTTTATGAAGGACTCAAGAGAAATGGTGGTCTCAAGGTGAAGAGAAATGGAAGAAAAGAAGTCACAAGGCTAAGGAGAAAATGAGGAACAATGGAATAGTGGCAGCTGCTCAGCTTCCTCAACACTCACGCATAGGATAATTTTCTAGGGTTATGTGCGCACTAATGGTAGTATAAATAGCCACTTAAGTCATAACGCGCAGTATTAGCCTTAATAGCAACGCAAAAGATCTTGATCCCAAACTTTGGAATCTAAACCTACTCATTTTTCTAAGATTTTTCATATTTTTATTTTATTTTTCGGAGCACCTTTCCGGTATGCGTTTTTCCATAGCCAGTATCAGTTCTGGCATCATTTTTCATTATTTTGACTTGAAACTTGTTTTACAAGTCCTACATAATATTCTAGTAATTATCATGCACTTATTATAATTTTCCGAGATACTTTTTCGGTACGCATTTATACCGGGTAGCAGAATCGGTATCTGCACTTTTCTTCCGAAAAGTGACTTTCAGCATTTTTACTCACTTTACTATAATTATTTAAGCCCAATAATAATTATTAGGGTCAATTATGGAATTATTTCCTAATTATCATAATTAATTCATTAATTACCTTAATTAGCAGTGCGGGTTTTTACAGTATGCTTTTATAAAAATGTTAAATGCATGATATATGCCTGAGATGTGTGAATATGATGTCCTGACTTACACAATCAGACAGCGACTGTGGTGTGTAAGGCATGTAGTGTATGAAAGTGATGTTGTTACTTATACGATCAGACAGCGACTATGGTGTGTAAGGCATAAGACTGCGACTCTTATGTTAGATGGGTCACAGACGTGCATAATCCCTATCCTGTTCCCTGTCCAGTTGAACCGCATTTACATACATCACATGATTACTGAGTTAAATGTTTAGCTCGTTGAGCAAGAAGCAATGCAACTTAATCCGAAGGCACATAACA
>JAVKPL010000362.1:0-14937 GCA_032173675.1 Gastrolobium villosum
CAGTTAACGGGGCGGCTGGCATCCCTCACCCGTTTTTTACCCCGGTCGGCGGAAACAGCTCTGCCCTTCTTTAAGTTGCTACGAAAAGAGGTGCAGTATGGATGGAATGCGGATTGCGAAGTGGCTTTCCAAGAAATTAAAAGACGATTAGCCTCTCCTCCCGTATTGGCCAAACCAAAAGAACAGGAAACGTTAATCTTATATTTGTCAGTTGGGGACCTGGCCGTTAGCTCGGTTCTGGTACGAGAGGACGAAGACGGTCAGCAACCGATCTACTTTGTAAGCCGGCTCTTGCAGGGGGCCGAGCTTCGGTATCAGTGGCTGGAGAAGATAGCTTTCGCACTCCTTACCTCAGCTCGAAGACTTCGGGCATATTTTCAAGCCCATAAAATCCTGGTTCGATCAGATCAGACTTTCCAATTCGGCAAGTATTATATAAGCCCGACCTAGCAGGCAGAATGATGAGCTGGGCAATAGAGTTATCTGCATTTGATATAACATTTGAAAGCCGCAAGGCGATCAAATCGCAAGCTCTGGCCGATTTTGTCCGAGAGCTCACCTCGGTTCCGCACATCTCTTCTGACGATCCGGATACGTGGACAATATACGTGGATGGATCTTCCAACTCAAAAGGAAGTGGAGCCGGGGTCATAATTGAAAATCCGGATGGAGTTGCAGTAGAATATTCCATGAAAATGGACTTCGAGACCTCTAACAATCAGGCAGAGTATGAAACTTTTATAGCCGGCCTCCTTCAGGCCAAGGAGCTTGGAGCCCGGAAAATTAGAATTTGTAGTGATTCCCAATTGGTCACTTCACAAATCGAAGGAAATTACCAGGCAAGAGGACCCCTGCTGGTAAAGTATCTAGACCATGCCAAACAGATAATGGCACATTTCGAAAAAGTCGAAATCAGCCATATCCCAAGAAATACGAATAGCAGGGCGGATATATTATCCAAGCTGGCTAGTACAAAAGGCTGGGGCAACTATAGAACTGTGATAGAGCAAAATATTCGAGCCAACATGCATAATGCAAATCTCGCAGATAGATGATTGGTAGCAACCTCATTGCATATCTTGAGAGGGGAGTTTTGCCTGCGGGAAAAGAGGAAGCCAGAAAGCTCGTCCGAGATGCAGCCTCATATACTATGCTTGAAGGACAGTTGTATAAAAAGGGGGTTTTCTCTCCCTTGTTAAAATGTTTAAACTCGGATAGAGCACAATACGTCCTATCCGAGATTCATGAAGGGATTAATGGCCAGCATGTCGGAGGAAAAGCCTTGGCTCGAAAAGCACTCCGAGCTGGTTACTTCTGGCCATCCATGGCGAATGACGCAAGGGATCATGTGCAAAGGTGTGATGAATGCCAAAAGCATGGCAAAAACTTGTTGGCTCCACCTGAAGAGTTGAGTTTTATCACGGCTCCGTGGCCATTTTATAAATGGGGGATGGATATCTTGGGTCCGTTTACGGCAGCAGAAGGTCAGCTTAGATGGCTAATAGTCGCGGTTGATTATTTCACTAAGTGGATTGAAGCTGAACCGATCGCTACTATCACCTCGGCCCGAATCCAGCGCTTCTTAGAAAGAAACATAATATGTCGGTTTGGGATTCCAACTGAAGTCGTAACGGACAATGGAACCCAGTTCACCAGCAAAGGGTTTCAAAGCCTAATGGCCGGGTTGCATATTCGACACAGATTTGCTTCGGTTGAACATCCTCAGACAAATGGTCAAGCTGAAGCGGCTAATAAAATCATAGTTGAAGGATTGCGTCGACGCATGGAGCAATCCGCTAAAGGTAAATGGGTAGAAGAGCTGTATTACGTGTTGTGGGGCTACAGAACCACAGTTCAGACCTCTGTTGGAGAGTCCCCCTTCAAATTAACATATGGGTGTGAAGCTATGATTCTCGTAGAGTTGGGAGAACCATCTTGGAGAAGGATTCAAGCTCTAGCGCAAACAGAAAAGGACAACAATGACAAGATGGCAGTCGAGCTAGATCTGATTGATGAGATCCGGACTATGGCACACTGCAGAAACTACATGGCCAAGCAACTTGTGGCTAACCGGTTCAATAAAAAAGTGAGACCACGGTCATTTGAAGCAAAAGAATTGGTTTTACGCAGGAAAGACATAGGAGGACGGAATGTCTCGCAGGGGAAGCTAGCTCCAAGATGGGAAGGGCCTTTTAGAATCAAAACTAAACTTTCCAAAGGAGCTTATGTGCTAGAAACTTTGCGAGGGAAGCATGTGGGAAGAACATGGAATGCAGATAAATTGAAAAAGTATTACAGTTAAATTGAACATTTCTTCTATGAAAAAACAAAAGGGATAGTTTCTTTTATGGCTTTATAATTCAATAAATTGCAAATGTGCAATGTCATTTTCGTTTATTTACAAGATTGCTTTTTCTTTGTAATTTCCGACTTTGGCAACTTATGCACCGCATACAAAATCCGACGTATGGGAACCCATCCTGCCTAAAAAGGGTAGGGTCGAATGTCTCACACTCATCGCAATCCGACATGTTGGAGCCCGTCCTGCCTAAAAGGCAGGATTGAATGTTTAAACTCATCGCCATCCGACATTTTGAAACCCGTCCTGCCTAAGGGGCAGGATCGAGCATTTTTAAACTCGTCGTGATCCGACACGTTGGAACCCGGCCTGCCGAAAAGGCAAGGGTCGAGTGTTCTAGCCTGAATTAAAGGTTTGAGGCAATTAAAACCCGCCGCGCGCAAAGAGCCCGGTTGAGCGTTAGTCTACAAATTAAATCCGAGCTTTATGAACCCGTTTTCTGCCTACACAAGACAAAGGGCAAAAATTGAGAGTTCTGAGACTCGAGAACTGAAAAATAGGTCGGGGCGTTTGAACCCACCTTGCCTAAAGGGCAGGGTTGAGAGTGCTAGCCTCGTCTCAAAATATGGATGTTCAAATAAGGGGGGATGATGCGAAAAGGGGACGCCCTCGCACATTCTCCCAGCTAAAAGAAAAATGCATAGCTCGGAATATACAAGACGGATATTGCAAATACAGAACGTGCTACAAGCTAAACAAAAATTAGTTCTAATACTTGCATTGATGAAAATTTAGCGCAAAAAGTGTTTTTACAACATTGAGCCGGAATATCGGCATACCACTATACAAACTATGGGGTATCCCCCCTCAAAACCGCCTGGATGTTAGTGTCCAACTGCCGGTTCGCAGTTTCAATCTCCGGGTTCGGCACGACATCCTCATCGTCTGCTGCGTTGGGTTCCTCGGCCGAGGAGAAGAATACGCCGCCACTAACATAGCCAAAGCAATCCAGTTGATCCAGGCTGAGGGGCACTTCAGGGTTGAAATACTTTATCTGGTTCACAGCATTTTTAAAAGCAGAACCAACAGTCTTATCAAGTGCAGACTGACACTGATCGTAATCAGTCTGCAGCTCTTCCTGCTGAATTCTCATCTGCTCCAGCTGTGAAGTCATCTCCCTGTGCTTTGCCTCCGCCTCGGATAGCATGGATAGCTTGGTCTTGAAAAAATTGATCAAGGTATCCTTCCCACCCTCCAGACTGAAGGAGTCCGAAATAGACTTAAGGTCGACTTCTGACCGCTGCAGAGACAGTTTTAGCTCGGCCGAGTCAGACGTCAAAGTTCGATTCTCTTGTCTTAGCTTGTCAAGATCGCCCTGCAGTGCGATCTTCTCACTCTTCAGGGTATCATTCTCGGCTACCACCTCGGAGTGCTTTTCCAGCATAAGAGAGTACGGCTTCATTAAAGAAGCCGCCTTGAATAGGTACAGCTCGGCCTTCTGCAGTTCTTCGGCCTCGGCTTTAGACGGTTGGGGAGAGCCATAAAAAGAGGGAGGAGAACGAGTCATGCCACGTAGCTCCGTAGTAACTCCCATCTCCCAGAGAGAACCCCTCCTCAAACCAACAGGAATGGGGGAAGGCGGGGCGCTGCCTCTGTGAACGGACACTACGGCTCGGGTTGTGCCACCGCTACCAGCAATAAAGGGGGTCTCTTCTGGCTCCCCATCCAGCCAACTTTCACCGTCGTGCGTCAAATCCAGAATGGATATGCCGCGATGGGTGTCGGGGTTGGACGAACCAGCACCTAGAGAAGGGGCAGCAACCTTCGGCTTCTTTGCTGGAGGAGGACGGGCGACGCCTTTACCCCGGCAGGCTAGGCAGTACTCGGGCACATCATCCGAATTGGGATTCATTGTTAAGCCTGGCAAGTAAAAATGAAGATGGTCACCAACAAAACCAAGCAGATAAAGAGTACATATAGCAAAAAAAAAATGGCAATTAAAAAATGTTGTAAAGCATACTGGGCTGATCACTTGCAACACCGGATTTAGCAACCAAGGAAGCAGCACTCATATGACCTTGGATACGAATATGGGCTAGCAAGGTCTTAACACTGGTCTTCTCCTCGGCAGATAAGGCAAGCTTGTAGTCGGCCGGCTTACGGAGGTAGTGTTCATGGGACCAGTAGAGTGGGAACTTTCCCTCATCATTTTCCCCAACAAACCAAGGCTTCTCACCAACCTCGGCCACGACCTTGAAGTACGAGCCCTTAAAATTTTTGAAGGAGTCGTTGTATACAGAAAAGAGTCTCCTAGAAGGCTTGCTGATACGACCCCGGATGCTGGCCCAACCCTTTAACTTGGGGGGTTCAGAACCGGAGCGTGGGGTATAAATGTTAAAAAAATACATAAACAGGGCAACAGAACAATTCACCGACAAAGATAAACAGAGCTGCTCGAAAGCAACAATGTATGCCCATCCATTGGGGTGAATTTGGGTTGGAGCCAATAAAAAATGGTTTAGAAGGCATATTATGAAGGGGGAGAAAGGGAAGCGGATGCCGATCTTTGTGATCAAATCACGGTAGAAGAAGAAAAAGGGGGGTTCCTGCGGGTTCCGACCCGAGCACACCGGCTCATCCTCTGCCGGGCAAAAGGTGTTAAAACCTACCGGGTTCCTAATTGGCAACCCGGATATCTCTTCAGTGGTCATGGAGGATCTGAAGCTAAGGACCTCCTGCGTAACCCAGGGGAATTGCCTTCGCAGGCTGGCACCCACAGGGGCGGAACCTTCTTCAACCGCTACAACCCGGCCTCCAGCTCCTGGTTGGATGATGTGGTCTCCACGTTGAGTTCTGTAGAAGGGGACGCCATAAGAACCTAGAACAGCAAAATGGGTAGATTAAAAAACAAGAGTAGCAAATAGCACGCACCTGAGTTAAATAAACTACAGTGTGAAGAACTGGAAGAGCTGTCTGAAGAAGTCATAGGAACGGAGGTTTTAAGTCCGGGGTCATGAGAACAACTGCCCAAGACTAAATTCACCATGAAATCATTGCCATTTCCGATAAATTGTGCGCTGAGATAAACACAGTTGAAGCACGGATTTGGATTCCGAGAAGGTGGAACATGTAACGCGGGTTGGACGGAGGATTGATTTACGGTAACGACATCTCGTTGGCCGGTAATAAGAATGGAATGGGGTCTATGTCTACTGTCTGAGACATGGTTGGCACTTGCGGACGGATAAGCCACAGTACGATTAGAATTCCGGGATCGACCTCGCCCGGTGGACCGAGACCGCCCTCGACCAGTGGGTCGGGATCTCACTGATGGACGACGTCCGGAGCCAGGAGCTGGAGGACGACGTCCAGGGCCGGAAGTCGGTGGACGACGTCCTGGACCGGGAAAGAAACCATGGTTTCGAATCGTCTCCTCCTCAGCAGCTCTGGCCTCTTCCTCTGCCAGAATCTCGTCACTCAGGCAAAAAATGCAAGGACAAGTGGCCCTCCTATATCAGTAGGAAGTTCCCTCATCCATACTGGGAACTTTTTCAGGCAAGAATAATAAACGTAACTAAGCAACCGGCGACGATAAGAAAACGGAAAGTACAGGGGACGAATGCGAGTTTGAAGAAGTAAGGAAATCAATAAAGACAGAAACGCAAACAACAGCAATGGCAAAGAGCAAGGAAGTACAGGAAGTAAAAAACCATACCTGCAGAGCAACTAACACCAAGTACTTGACGAGGAAAGGGTGGTACTCAGCAGGGAGATCTTGAAATACGGTGAAGTGCAGCAAATCGTCAACACACTAGTAATGGGAGAAGAAGAACGAGAAAAAGGGCAGAATGGCAATGAAATAGGAAAAAGAGGGGAAGTTCAAAGCTTATGACCCGCGAAAACGAAAAGGCAAGGGCAAAAGGGTAAAAGCACCTGACAGGACAAATGATTGATGTCTGCGCAGTAGCATTAAATGCCAAGACGGCGCAGAAGGTGGTTGACGGTACATATTATGATGACTTAGACACGTGGATAGTTATCGCAGGATGAAGAGATACTGTGAGTGCGTGTATGTTATGAATGCTTGTATACCGGCTTGAAAACCGGGATCGACTAGAGGCAGACCGACCAACGCAACTCGGCACCCTGATTACTCAGTCTACCAAGCTGGGGGGCAACTGTTGTGGGCCGGACCAAGGCCCACTTTCCATCTCGGCCCAACCCAAGCAAACCCTAGAACCGCGCTATAGAAGGAAGGTAGGCAGAACAACAAGGTACACACAATCTAACCCTACTCATTGAGCATCACATGCACACACCCTCTGATGGCGAAAGCCCTAGTCAGTGTCAGTGATCCATGATTCTCCCAGATACCTAACTCATAGATATCCAGAGAGAAACACTTGAATCCAAGATCAATCATCCAACCCAGGTTGGACACATCTGCCCCAGGCAGAACAACCTATCACCTCAAGATTTTGGGTTGGAGTAGTTCTTTGACACTTAATTTTTTAACATTTAAAAAAATAAAACTAATGGAATCTATTCGGTAATTTAACATTTTAACCTTTATTTTATGGGTTTTATGTTTGTTATGTTACATGATGTAACATAACTTATACACACACAATTTTATGTGGGTCCTATCTCTTAATTTTTCTCTCTCATTTTTTCTCTCTTCTCAAATGTGTGGGTAAGTTTGTTATGTTACATAATGTAACATAACAAACATAAAGGCCTTATTTTATTGCAGCACTTTGATAATTTTGTTCTAGAGCTCTAGATATTTATTTGTCTTCCACGAGATTCATCTTCCGATTCTCAGTAATAATACGCTTTTGTGTTCTAATTAACTACTCTTATACTTAAACCCATGTGAAATCACACAGTGGCAGTCTGGCAGATAACTCATTTGGTTTAATCATTTCAAATAGTGATGCATTGCTTTAACTAGTAATTAACTCATTGATCAAATAACTCGGTTGGTCTGAGTTTAATAACATTAATATATATAGATGGATCAAGTAGTAAGCATCACTTACTACTATTGTATTGACATTGTCATATTTTTTTTCATTAACATAAAAGGTTAATAAAAATATTTGAAATAAATTGTAATTATTCGGTGAAGAATTGTGAAATTTCTTAAGATAATCATAACTCGAGAGTAAGAAGTCCTTACAACAGTTTCCAAAAAAAAAAAAGTCCTTACAATTTTATCTATGTTATATTTATCCTTTAATTTTTTTTATTGAGATTATATTTAAATGAATAATAAGATTATCTTATACTCTTTTAATGATTACGATTTATTTATTTTTATTTTGTATCGATCTTTCAAACATTAAGTGATCGTAGTTATTAATAATAATAATTTTAAAAAATAAAAATCAAATGATAAAATGAAAATTATCCTATATTAAACAAATTGATAATTACGAGCACATCGAAATCTTCAAATAAATTGATAGAATAGAATACAGCGAAATCTTTGAAATGCTTAGTGTGAGACCAATATTGTTTTCATCGTCAAAGTAATTGGTCTGAAGTATGACCAATAATATGCAATCTTGCAACAAGATTGCAAGATAGGCGGTGTGTAACTGCTATAACGCCTCATGCAATGAGAGCGAGGGGGTGGGTCAAAATTCAACAAAGTAACGGTATACAATGTAAGTGAAAAGTATTATGTATGACATATGAGTGTACCTCTTGTGCACATGTCAAAGGGTGTGATGTAGAAAGTAGTGTTTTAAAATCCGGATGGAGTCCGGTTTCGGTAACTCAATGTTTGCACCGGTTTAAGTTGGATATTAGATCGATTATGTACTCAAATCAATTGAGCTAGTTTGATATTAAATTATATAAAATATGTATATTTTGTAAGCAATGAGATTGACCAACTAACTCAATTGAACCCACTCGAATAAGTAACTCAATGACCTGATACTTCAACCGAATTCATGACCGATCCAAATTTTAAAATACGGTAATAAAATTCATGTGAGGAAAATATTTTAATTAAAAGTTGTTATTTGATATTATTTATGATATATTTGTGATACTGACAAGTGTGTATTGGGCTTGCGTGTAGCCCATTAACCTAATCCTTAAATATATTTTTTATTCAAAAAATTTATTTAAATATTAATGACTTTAAAAGTATTTTTCTATTATTATATTTTTATTTTGAGAAAACATTCGCCCTACTTTACTACGAGCATATTTTTAGTATCACGGATATATTAAATTGGGTGCATTTTTTATAATTTACATTATGTACTCCAGAAAATATATATTGTAAATTATAAAAAGTGTTTTCCGACATTGTTTTCAACCCATTTCATATCCATTGTTGTAAGTTGAGTTGTTTTCCGACATCAACAATTTCATCTCTTCTTTCACTTATCCGCACCGTCTTGTCACTACACTTCTTTTCTCACCCGCCCATAATCATCACTATTAGGCTACCGTTTGGCTTCAATGTTATTTGAGTTAACGACAGCCTAATAATTTAGACTTCAATAGTTTCTTGTAAAATAAACGAAGCAATATATAGCATAGAAAATATTATTTATTTAAATCTTGATAATACGGTGCTTTTTATATATCTGTTGTTAGCTAAATCTGAAAGGCAAAAATGGTAAATTTCTTGACAATATTTATATTTATGATGAAATTTTATTTCATTATTGTAGTATTGAAAATAATGTAATTTCATCTCTTCTTGGGTTCTACTCAACATTGATTGAAGGAAGAAAACAAAGATAGTATTCACATCTATCCCCTTCCAAGCACCATGGCTTGTTGCCATATAATAGGCTAAAAACAAATTATTAAAGAAAAATTCATAAGTAGATGTATAAAGCAACCCAAGTTCCATGTCTATTTCAAAAGAATTAAAAACATGCATAAGTTTAACAAGCTTATTACGTCATCATCAAGTGAAGCAACTACTAAAATAGAATGATATAAAAACATAAAAAACAAGTAACAACCATAGATAATATAGTTTGAAACTATCTTCAAATAGCAGTTGGGGTTGAGGAGCTTTCGCAAGGCGAACTATTCTCCACTTTTATACGCACTTCTTTTATTGAGCTTTCGCAAGGCGAACTATTCTCCACTTTTATACACACTTCTTCTATCTTCGGACCTAAATATATGCGACAAAAAGTGTTGAGATATATAGTCTCACATTCGTTGTAAGTGCAATTAATGTAGAGTTTATAAGACTTTGCGCACTCCCATCCTTTGAGCTAGCTTTTGGGGTGGTGTATCTCAAGGTTCTTTACAAAAAACATTATCAAACAGTATGCTTTGAAAAATGTATATTATTTGATATTTTGTGCGATAAGCAATAATAAATTGTAAACTTAGAAGTTATAAGTGTATTTACATTAACCAAACAACAAATCATGGCCCTTAGTTAGTGCAATGCGTTATTCATTGCTATCAATTGGAAATCCTAATGCCCAAAGCAACATAGTTACCTTTTTTCTTCCCGAAAGTAGTTCTTCTCTTCTTTGGGTGAGATAATAGTTCTCCTATTTCATCCTTTATATTTCTCGTTTCAGCAGACTTGTTTGAACTATTGCAATATTTGTACATGCATAAAGGGGGAAAAATCAAAACTATTATGAGTACTCTAATTATACATAGATTAAAATATATCAAATTTCAATGAATAACTTCATCTCTTTACAAAAAGTTCAATTTTTTTTAATATATTTTTATTGTACCTTGCTAATAGTGCTTGTCGAGCTTTGACTATGTCTTCATGTTTTGCCATATTATTCAAAACCTCCTTGTGCTCCAAATATTCTATCGCATTATTTTCATACTGAACCTGCATCAAAATAATTTTAAATAAACAATTTAATTAATTCTAATTAACAGTACAATAAAGTCAACATTTTAAAAGAATTTACAATAACAATTAATTATGGTCTCATGCAAATTGAAGTTGCATATGGTCACAAACTTATCAAGACTAAAGAGCAATATTTAGTGTGATTAATATAATAAAAAAGTTGGATGTGATCCTAACTAATATGTGGACAATAAACAAATATAAAGGATTATACAAATTAAATAGTAAATGCACTACAATTAATAAGTTTTGTAAATTGAAGAACTCATACTTCGAGCAATTTTGTTTTGGCACAATAAGAATTAACAGTTCCCAAATATCTCTGTCCTTTGTACTCCTTGCAGATGTAGAGGCCTATCAAATGTTGAGGCTTGAAAGTAGTAGTGGTCTCTCCTTTTTTGGGCTTGTTTTTAGTTTTGACTTCTTTTTTATTCTGTGAAAAATATAGAGCATCCAAAATATAAGTTTGCAAGCATATAAATACAATATATTCAACCAAAGCTGAAAAAAAAAATGTAAAACACTCAATTATAGAACTTATGTAATGGTCAATTTTCATCAAAAGCTTGCAAGCACATACAGGCTTAGGTTTGCGTCCAACTTTAGCCTTTCCTTTTTTATTCTCATGTCCAGGTTTGCGTCCAACTTTAGCCTTTCCTTTTTTCTTCTCATGTCCAGCGGTAACTTCAGTTTGTGCAACATTACTTGAAGCAATGTTATTGGCAGCACCAATCGAAGGAGCATCACCTTCAACAACAATAAAGGAAATCAAGAATGGATGTTATATGTGTATGGGATAAGGAACTCTTCGAAATAATTGAAAACAATGTAGCAAGTAGCGACATACTTTTTACAAGATAACTACTAACATGTATATTTGTTAAAGAATCTTGGGATATATCACCCAAAAATTAGCTCAAAGGGTGGGAGTACCCAAGGCCTTATAAACTCCACATTAGATGCCAATACAACCAATGTGGGATTACATATCTCAACATGCCCCCTCACACGAGAGCCCACTGGGCTTGAAGGGTGGACAACATACAAGTCCACCTACATGTGAAAATTCCACTACAACGAAAGTGGGAGGCGGTGAGATTTCAAACGCTTTGATACCATGTTAAAGAACTTTGGGATACATCACCCCAAAAGCTAGTTCAAAGGGTGAGAGTGCTCAAATCCTTATTAACTCCTCATTAGTTGCCCATACAACCAATGTGGGACTACATATCTCAACAATATTATCGCAAATACTATTTAGATTAGTGATTTTTCAAGAACTTGCTTCTTTAATGAGCTTAGTGTTTAATTTTGAGTTAAGAAGGAAAAACAATAGAACAATTTTCCATATTTAATTTTTGAAGTAATTTCTTTGGATGCTTTTTTTATGTTTCACATTGCTGGTTTCATACTAGTTTATATTTACTTAAACTCAAAACAAAATTCTTTTCTGAGCAATCTTAAAGGTAGATTCTTTCATGGACATGGTATATTTCAAGGTTGTAATTTAGATTTGAGTAACTAAGGTAAGAAATACATCTCTCCAACACTAGACCAACCCTCTCCCTAAAATTTCTTGCCTTTGTATCATCATTTTGAAGAAAAAAAAAAAACTCTTTTTTCCCACTTTTTTCATTGTTTTTGGAAAATTTTGTAGAAACATTGTTTGTTGTAACAAAATCTTTAATAGGGTGATCTCATGCAAGAAATCAATTTTATTTTATGGATCATAAATTCAAATGATATATTTCTGATTTATCATCCTCTTAAAAAGAAATTAAAAAAATCACAACTATGGAACTTTTTCTTTCATACTCTAATTTCATAAATTGTATTGCACAAGAATCATATCAAGAAAGGAAAAATATCCGAGAAAATTAAGAATTCAAAAATCATATATGTATGAACGAAACATGAAAATTATATATTAAAAGTCAACAATTAATTCACCTTGAATGTCAGTGTGTTGTATCTGATCATCATCACCCATTTTCAAGTGAAGATCTTGAAGGTCCTGAAAAAATACCGAAAAGATCACAAGATCAAATCTAGATTACTTTTACAACTGGATATATAATATATGATTAATAAGCATCATAAAAAAATCTCGAAACTCGAATAAAGAGAAACGAGCTCTCAAAGACTCTATCTAGAAGCATCTCTTTACTCACCCAACTGAGTATCAGAAAGTGAAGCTGCGAGAAAAATATGTCTTTAACACTTCTCAATAGAAATATATATGTGTTGTGCCCTAAGTTGCTTCGGGCCAATAACCTTTATCCACTTGGGTCAGTAGAGGCCCAATAGAGTAAGAAATCAACCTTTTATCCAAATGAATATCAGCCCAAGTAATCAACATCGCGGAGATCATATATAGTCCAACTCTATAACCTTTCATACTTAATTCAAGAATTTCCTCTATTAAATTTTAGTAAGTTTGTTATGATTGGGGGTGTTGTAATTCTATTGCAACAATTTTTTATTATATGATAGGAGGAAATTTTCAAAATCCATTTTCTCCAACTCATTCTTCTTTTTCTCCCTATCTTCGTCCTCTTTTCTATCTTTCATATCTTTTCACACGTAGAGATCTACATTTTTTGTGCTTCCATTGTTTTCTCAATCGTTTATGTAAGTTCTGACAAAATATGCAACGCCTTCAAAAATAACTCCAAGCCCTTGACCACTGCCATGATCAATCGCTCTTACATTTTTTGTCCAGAAATGTCCAAAGTTATAGAGATTAATCAAAACCAAACACTTGTGAATCCCCGTTTAGAGGTACATCACCTTTTGAAGCTTAGTCAAGTGAGATTTCCTTGTCCTCATCAACATCAGTCAGGCATTTCGAGCCCCCACCCTATGCCTCCTCATCAAAAACTAACAGTCCCTATATGGGGACTCTTATCTAAACTTAGCACACTTTGTGTTTGGAGATTCGACCAATTGTCTTTTTATCATCGATTGATATAGCTTGCATTACTAAGTTAATGAAGCTGATCTTCTACTCTCACTGCTAGAAATGTTGCAAATGCAATTAGGTTTTGCGACGATAGAGAAATTACGATGGAAATTTGTCCAAATCTTCGTCGCCAATATTACTTCGCACAGTCCATCGCATTTCTAGCATAAGTTCATTGCATTTCATTGTAAGTCTGTCGTACAAATGGAATATTCACTACAAAAAAATGGGCATTTTGTGGCAGTTCATTTTTGGTATACGCGACGGTTACAACCGTCGCTAAATGTTTTTTTTTGTAATTTGTGGCGGTTGTAACCGTCGCGTATACCAAAAATGAACCGCCACTAAATGCCTATTTTTTATAGTGATTTGAAAAAATTGTTTATGATGGCATAGGATGTCGCAAGCATGCAGAGCAGACCTTGCAACTGTGATAAGATTGTATTCATCACAACTTGCGACAGGTTTTGCAATGGTAAATCTAGATATGATTTGTGAGGGAATTTGCAGTGTAATTCTTTAATAATTTGCAATTGAATTTCATTTTGTAGCAAATTTTGAAAATATAATTACCCTATATTTATGTGTATAGGTCCTCTTTAAAAGGGAAAAAAAGTATAGAAATTAAGAAGGTGCAACTATAAGTAGAGGAGGACTATATGTAGGAGATGCAATATAGGAAAAAAGTAATCCCACCAACATAAGGTGAAAACTATGCACTAGTAGTATGAAAAAATCGTAGTTTGTGCGCAACAAATAACTTGGAGACATCATGCTTTCATGATATAGAGTTCCACATATTGGTGAACGAGTAGGCGTTATGCCAAAATCAAGTCCATCTATGTAACTCATCATTGGTACAGTATCATTCTGATTAATACCATGACGTGTAATTGCCATCAAATACTCCTGATAATTCATGGTATGGCAAAGAATAGACAGATGTCTGTAATTAATTTAATAACACCATCGAAAGAAATGAAAACACAAAATTCATCTATTAGAGAAAGCCAAACTTCAATCTAGTGGTTGCTTATGGTCCTGCACGCATAAATCTCTTCATGACACTGGGAGTTTCTGACCTTAAGTATATTTTAACGAAAACTTTGTTGATGTCTATAATACCTCGTAAGGCCATTTCAGTTAGCATGTTGTTTTTCTGTTGTCTTTAAGATAATTTCACCTTCGACAAATTCATCCTGGCAAACTTTCCCTCAGGCTTCCTCATCCATAATGTGGATACAAAGGAAAAGTTTTTTATCATTGTAATCATTAAATATATATATTTCAAATTATCATCAAACTCAAGGTTAATCTTCTCAACAAAGTCAACCATACTCAACTTTTTATCCACCATCATTTCACGATTTAGTTCTATGCGAAGCAAACAAGGTGACATTTTTTCAAGAGCAACATCTTTTTTTAGATATTCCAATCGATTCTTCGCTTCACGGCTAGTCCTATTAGGGGTGGATCCCAGGATTAAAGCGTTAAGTCGCTCCCAAAGAGGTACTAAGAAGGATCGAACATACTTTCATCCTCACCTGCTCAATTCCCTGGCGTCAACTGAGCTATTATCATTTAAGGATTAAGAGAAAAACTTCTTCATTAGGTATTTCATATTAAGACTTCTTGAATTTAACATACTCATCAACTTATTGTACTCATTGGTTTCTTTGTACCTTAAGTCACACTCTAGTAAGACTTCTTCATCAAGGATTTCATAAATGTTATCTTCAATTATTGTACTGATTTGAGTCCTCTTTACCTCGAGCCACACTTAGAGGTATAAATCTAAATGTA
>JAVKPL010000363.1:0-14802 GCA_032173675.1 Gastrolobium villosum
CAGCTTCGGAGGTACATAGCATAATCCATCGCATGTGGTGAAACCGGATGATGCGGAGGTTCGGGAGAACCTAAAGACTCCCGTCGGACCACTCAAGATTCTCGATAGAGGCGAGAAGCAGCTTAGAAGCAAGACTATTCCGATGGTCAAGGTGCAGTTGACTGGGCGTAGTCCCGAGGAGTGCACATGGGAGCGAGAGGATGGCTTCTATCGGCAGTATCCCGACTTTCGAGACAGGTATGTTTCTGATTTTGAGGACAAAACATTAAAAAGGTGGGGTGAATGTAAGAACCCGCACCGCTAATTAAGGTAATTAATGAATTAATTATGATAATTAGGAAATAATTCCATAATTGACCCTAATAATTATTATTGGGCTTAAATAATTATAGAAAGTGAGTAAAAATGCAGAAAGTCACTTTTCGGAAGAAAAGTGCAGATACCGGTTCTGCTACCCAGTATAAATGCGTACCGGAAAAGTATCCTGGAAAATTATAACAAGTGTTTGATAATTACTAGAATATTATGTAGGACTTATAAAACGAGTTTCAAGTCAAAATGATGAAATCTGATGCCAGAACTGATACTGGCTATGGAAAAGCGCGTACCGAAAGGTGATCCGAAAAATAAAATAAAAGTATGATAAATCTAAGAAAAATGAGTAGGTTAAGATTCCAAAGTTTGGGATTAAAATATTTTGCGTAGCTATTATTGATAATACTGGGTGTTTAAACTTAAACCGCCTATATATATGCTCATTTGGCACTAAACCCTAGGTATCCTTTTGTTACTACGGGAGCTGGAGGCTGAGCAGCTCTCACAAACTGTTCTATTTGCCACTCTTCCCTTGTTCTTGGTAAACCCTATAAAGAGACCATTTTTCTTGGTTGTTCTTCCATCAAAACACTATTACCTTGTATGAATTGGTATTGTGAGGGTGTGTGATACTCCTCTTCTGAGTTATAGTTTCGTTGGTGAGAGGAAGTGTTGTTGTCTTGGTGTTTTGAGAGGAAGGGACAGTTTCATCCACTTTAGTGCTTCAAGGAACCATTTTGATGATGAAAGGTCCAAGCTTGTTGGGCATTTTCGTTCTTTGGTGAAGTCAGAACCTAGGTGCTGTATTGGAGACCTCTTTGTTGTCTTATTTTTGGATTTATGGAGCTTAGAGGTATGCCATGAACACCTCTTTGTCTTTTGATGATTTTAAGCTTGTTTAAACAATTAAAAATCATAACTTAAACCATTTGAATAAAGGAATGTGTTTTCGAGTCCCTAACATGTTAATAAACATCTGTTTAAGGAGTTCTTGGACTCCAGATCGTGTTTAGATCATTGGAGGTCAATTTTACCTTTAAAACTCAGTTTTCTACATTCTGTCGAAGAAGTATTCGAATACTTTTCGGGCAGTATTCGAATACTTTTCTGGGAAAATGCAGAAATCGAATACTTCGCGAGACAGCAGCGACCTAGTTTAGTAAAATTGCGATATCTCGAGCTACAGAGCTCTAAATTGAGTGAGGTTTGGACCTATTGGATGAGTGGATTTCTCTTAGTTTATGTTTGAAGTCGCGACACCATTGCTGGAAATTCAGCTTGTTGTAAGAACTTTCCAAAAAACATAACCGGAGTTATACAACTCCGATTGAGACATAAAGTATATCGTTGGAAACCTCAAGATGTCTAGTTTAACATTGTAAAGATTAGAAAATGAATATTGATATAATTGTTGGTCTAAAACAGATTGTGATTCTGCTGTGGTTGGACTTTGAGTTTGTGCGGACTCTTGGCTTGGATAGCTAGCTTGCAAGGTAAGCTTTCGTGTCCTCGGTTTAGCCATGTTGTGGTTCCACCATGTCCCATGGGGATGTGGTTTATGCATATATAAACATTTTCCCCTTAAGTAGATAAGAGATCATCTCAGCATCATTCTTGTCAATTCCTATTACGCTCTTGTTGTATCTCATTCTATCTGATCTCTCTCTCTAATATGATTTGTTCTCTCTATCTGATATTATATCTATCTCGTCCTAGTTTTTATTATTTTTATTAAAGCTTTCATCTTTATTAAATATTAAATGAAATATACACTATATAAATTAAAAATATTATTTAATATTAAAACGTGTCCCAACGTGTCGAAATCCATAATTTTTTAGGATTGACGTGTCGGAGTGTCGTGTCGTGTCACGTGTCGTATCGGTGCTACATAGGTTATCTTACCCCCTTTCGAGATCAAAACCCCAATATTCCTATCTAGGGTTTTGGTCCTCAGAATATCCCCAACTATCAGATTGATCAATTCTAACAAAGGAAATATCAAAATTCGCGCAGAGTAATGATAAAGATAATTATATAAACGAACAACTATAAATCAATCCTTCGTTTCAAGGGCTCACATATGGATCGGGACCCTGACTACAATAAAGAGATCTAGCCAATCAACATCATGATCGCTGATCTAAAATTCAGCATAAACTAAAAATGAAAGGGAAAGAAAATACAAAGAGGAGATCCAATATGAAGAACACGAAGAACTCCACGGCTGCCTCCTCTCCTTCCAAGTGTCCAGATCTGAATGCCCTAATTCTGTAATGAGGGCTATTTATAATTTGTTTCCTCCTTTCAAAAATGCCCTTCAGAAACACGGTGCATCCATCCCGCAAACCTGGCGCCGGGTTAGCGCAAGTTTGCGCGGTGCTACTGCCTGATTTGCAAAAGCCGGTACTGAATGTTCGTAAAACGGCGCCAGTAGGCGCCATAGTGGCGCTACTTGGCGCCATCTTTCTTCTTTGGGGCGCTAATTGGCGCCATTCTTCTTCAATTTGGGCACCAATTAGCGCCATGATTCTGCACTTAATTTTTGTCTTGGTTTGGCGCCACTTTGGTGCTACTTAGCGCCACTTTACTGACTTCGCTGAAAAGTTCGTAAACTGGCGCGGGTTCTTGCCAATGTGGTGCCGGTCTGCGCCATTCTTCTGGAATTATGGACTTGCATCAACAAACTTTTATAAATTGTAGTTTTCACTCCTTTTACCTGTATAAATACAACCAATAGGTGAGAAGTATAATTGAAAAGAAAGAATCAATATAATTTGCAAATATATATATATATATATATATATATATATATATATATATATAAGTTGCTCTTTTATGAATCAATTCTTATCAATTTTAACACAGAAAACTACACTTGCGAGAGGCATATCAATAACACTTCTAAGGATCACATTAAAAGACAGTCAATGCATAAAAGACCAACATCACAATCCAAACAAGAAGTTAACACAATCCATTACAATTGAAAAAAATGCTCAACAACCACTCACAACACACAAATCCCTGATCCACACACGCCTCAAATTCAACTTAAACTCCAACTAAGCAAAACAATTAACCGAGTAGAAGAAAAAAAAATACACATAATAATAAATTAAAAAGTAGAGTATAATTAGTAAAATACCTAAGCACTATATGCTATATAGAATTCGGATGTATGGTTTATGTGTTATGTGTTATGGCTTGTGAATTGTTGATTTTTATTCCTTGGATAAGACTAAGGTAATTAATTAAATTAAATCATAGGAGGGTGTATATGTAGGCTTATGAATTTATTAAAACCATGTGAGTAATGTGAGTATGTGTTAGAAGACATTAGTGTTTGGATGTGGGCTAGGGTGTGGACTTGTTGCTTTTGGACTTGTGTGAATGGATCCTTTTGTGTGTGTGGCCAATGGCCCAAGTATGGCTCTTGGATCAAGCCAATTCAGCCCAAAATTGTAACCATTTTTATTTCCCCTAAGCCTTGCCCATTTAGGGTGTCTTGTGCATCAAGAAACAACCACTTGGCTTCATGTTTTCCCTCTCTTTTATGCGCACATAGGAGAGTAATTAGGACCTTGTAAATCTGCCATTTTTCCTTGATTAAACCGCCACCTCACCTTGATTATGCATAACTTGATTTTAATTCATTGCATGGTAGTCACATGTGCCTTTAAGCATGATATTAGGCTGCATTTTTCTGCATTTGGGCGCACATGGGGGGAGGGAGTCATGGATCAGATTTTGTGTCATCAAAATTGCATAACTTGTTGACTTGGATAACCACTTACACCCTCCATCATGAGACTGCATTGTGCAGATTTTTGACAAGCTTTTGCAGCCCTTCTTGAGTCAAATCTCTTCCTCCTTCCACATGCATCATGAGACTGCATTCTCATCATTTTTGTGCAGAGGTCAGCTGCATGAATCTGAATCCTTGGCTGCCACAAAGCTCTCTAGCTTGTGGACTTAGTGAACCTCCCTCACCCTCATCATTGTGCGCATGGTTTGACCATTTATGCAGAAATTTTCTGCACAAGGACAGCCCTATTTGAGTGTGTGGACTGTCACAAATCTGCACCTCTTTTTCCCCTCATCATTTGCGCACCAAGGACTGCATAAGTGCAGATTTTTGGCTGCCACAAGTTCAATTGCTTGTTGACTTAGCACAGCCCTTGCATGTGCTCATCTCCCACTCCTCTTTATGCGCAAACCTTGGTCATTTATGCAGAAAATATTCTGACTTTGGACAGCCCTTAAATCTGAACAAATCCCCTCACCCTTTGCATGTAAGTAGAGTAATTTAGAAGCCAAAACCTTGCTTGTTTCAGCCTTTTATGCAGCCCCATCATCTCACAAAAATCTGAATATTTCATGATAGTTAATCATAGCATTCTTTCCTCACTTTCTCTATATATATGCGCATGGAGAGGGGGCTGCCTTCATGTGCAAGTGCAGCCAACTCCTCTCCAACTTCTCTTCTCCTCACTCCCTCACTCCCTCACTCCCAAAACCGAACCTCAAGCCTCCTTGGAGCTAGAAGACTTTGCTTAAGACAACTCCTTCCTTCCCTCACCCCAACCATACACCAAGCTAGTGCTAACCTCGTTCCTCATCCTTGTTGCGCATAGATCACATAGGAAGCTAGGACTTGTCGTGAAGTAGAACTAGAAGGTGGTGTGCTACAAGAGGTAGGCTCTAAACTTTGAACTCCTTCTTTGTGTAGCCATGTTTGTATGCTTAAATGTCTCTTTGAGTATGTGTGGTTTTGGGATTCAAGTATGAGCATGGTAAATGGAGCTATTGCATGGTGAATTGTATGCTTAAAAATGCTTAAGATATGCCACTGTTTTCTTATGTATGTGCCACTGTTTTGGTAGATAAAATGCCACTGTTTCGGTCCCTCAAAATCACATTTTATGCCACTGTTTTGAAGATGTATGCCCACTGTTTCGGTTCATCAAAATCACCATTATATGCCACTGTTTCTGCACCTAAAATGCCACTGTTTCTGCACTTAAAAGCCACTGTTTCTGCACACTTTAAGCCACTGTTTCTGCACATTTTAAGCCACTGTTTCTGCACATTTTAAGCCACTGTTTCTGCACATTTTAAGCCACTGTTTCTGCACATTTTAAGCCACTGTTTCTGCCCATTACATGCCACTGTTTCTGCACATATATGTCACTGTTTTAGTGCCCTTAAGCCACTGTTTTCATGCATGAAATACCACTGTTTTTACTCATAAAATGCCACTGTTTCCATGCTTAAAATGCCACTGTTTTAGCCATGTAATGCCACTGTTTTCATGCTTAAAATGCCACTGTTTTAGCCATGTAATGCCACTGTTTTCATGCTTAAAATGCCACTGTTTTTATGCATAAAAGATCACTGTTTTAAGCCATCGTATGCCACTGTATTATGCATAATGTGCCACTGTTTTATGTGCACAAATGCCACTGTTTTATGTGCACAAATGCCACTGTTTTATGTGCACAAATGCCACTGTTTTATGTGCACAAATGCCACTGTTTTATGTGCACAAATGCCACTGTTTTATGTGCACAAATGTACCACTGTTTAAGTCATTCCATGCCACTGTTTATACATAAAAATGCCACTGTTTTACCCCTCAAAGGCCACTGTTTGTATGTATAAAATACCACTGTTTTGGAAGTTCAAAGTGCCACTGTTTCTGTTTTAAAAATGCCACTGTTTCTGTTTTAAAAACGCCACTGTTTCTGTTTTGAAAACGTTTAAAACGTCACTGTTTTGCTGCTGTATGTCCACTGTTTTGCTGCTGTAAACACTGCTGTATGCTCACTGTTTTGCTGCTGTATGTCCACTGTTTTGGCTGCTGTAAGCACTGCTGTATGCTCACTGTTTTGCTGCTGTATGTCCACTGTTTTGCTGCTGTAAACACTGCTGTATGCTCACTGTTTTGCTGCTGTATGCTCACTGTTTTGCTGCTGTAAATAGCCACTGTAAATGATTAGTTTTAATTGATTTAGGTGCGCTTAAGAAGTGAGAATATTTCGCTGCCGTTGGTAATATTTAAGGAAAGCTAAGGTAAGTGTCAGGCGATGATGCCTAATGTAACTATTGACTACTGGTATAGAATTGTAACATGATGCTCCATATGCCGTAAAAATATTATGTTCCATTATAATGAAAGGAAACTGCCAAAATGTGCCGTGATGGCTATATGACTATGAGGTAAGACGTTATGTGGCAGCATAACGCATATGAAAGGTATATAAGCATGCATCTTACATCCTACCGCATTTTTACGCTTTGTGTGTGAAAGCATAGCATGACATACATATATCATGATCATATAGGCCTTGTTCTAGAATAGTTATGTACAGGACCATGTGTTTGAGCAAGCATCATATAGGCATCCCCAAGGTACCGGGGTATGGGACACTTGGCATCAGTCCGCATAGGCCCACAGATGGAATCCACATGGAGCTCAGGTGCCAAGGGATATTTGATTCCACTGTGAAGTGCGCGCACGACGGTGCTAAAAGCGCAAAGGAAAGGCGTTATATACGCAATATATAAATATAATAAAAAGGAAAAGGAACAAGGATATGTTGAAGTGACTGTTTATGATTTTGTGCCTAGTTAATATTGTTATATTATTGGTTTTATTGCCACACTACTGGGATTATTCTCACCCCTTCGGGGCTGCTATTTTTCCAAAATGGCAGGAGGACGCAAGAGCATTTGAAGGAGTCTTATTTTGCTGTTGATTGCTGTTGCGTGGATTATCAGTGTTGCTGTTTGTTTTAATGGATAACTGTAATGATTTATGTTTTGGAACTTATGGATGACTGTAGTCTTTATCATGAATATGTTAATATTGAACTTTTGTGAACAATGACTATTTCAGAAAACCTTTATGAAAAGAAATTATGTGTTGAAAATTTTTATACGGATCTGTATGCTGCTTTATTAGCTCATGTGACGTAACGACTCTAATTCCGCTTAGCAAACGACTCTCTTGGATGCATACAAGGGAGGGCGTTACAAGTTAATTCTCAATCCCTTGAAGAATTAACCCTTTAACCCCATATAAAACCCTAATTCCTTGAGGTGCCCTATATGAGATCAAGCATAAAGATCGATAATTAAGACATCTACAATATGAATCATGTCTATCCCTAGATCATGTTCATACCGTCGTTCTATCCCCTTTCTGGATTAACCACCGCAGATTCCTCTTGTTGGCCCTAATCCTCAGATTTACTATCAATTACTAGATTAATCATATCTAATAATAACAATAACAATACGATCAGAATAGAACGAAATTCATATATATATATATATTAAATATAAACTCAATCCATTGTATCAGGGGTTCACAAGGGTTCGTGACCCTAACCACAACAAAGAGGTTCTAGCCAACCATTATCATGGCTAAAAATCCAAAATTCAATAAAAAAATTAAAATACAAGAACTACAGAAAGGTAGAAGAAGAAGATGTTCCTCTCCAAATCTCCAGAGCCTTCCACCTCAGAATGACCTAAAATTTGTTCAGAATGACCAAGTGTGGTCTTTAGGGCTGTCTTTTGCCTTTTTATACACCTCAGGATTCTTCTTTCCTCGCAACTGACAGCTGTCCATTTCTATCCTACGCTTGGAGCGCAGGATCCACGCTCCAAGCGTAGAAACACTGTCTGATTTTTCCTTGTCTATGCTTCAAGCATAGGGTTCTACGCTTGAAGCGTATTGGGTCTCTTCCTACGCTCCAAGCGTTGAATTGAACGCTCCAAGCGTGGAGATTCTGTCTGATTTCTTCCTGCTCCTTTATTTGACCTTTTTCTCCTATAAACATAAAGAATTTGAGTGAGAGAGTGTCTGACAATTTTTATTCAATAATTTCACCATATATACACCTTTATACACAGTTTTAGATCTGATTCCATGCTTTTTTTGATCCATAAAAGTATATATGCTGGGAGCATATCAGCAGCTTATTCCTTAACTTGGTACACAACAGAATGCCTACACAGAGGACATTCCCAATCACTTAAAACGCAAACAATACATGATAATTTACAATTAAACATGCATTGATCCAATCTCTTACCTCAATCCACTTGGTCCAGGACCAAGGGCAATCCACTGATTCACTGTTCGGGGTTCAAGTCGGCGTACGACAACCTACACAATCATGTACCATCATCAGTACACGTCAATTCTATCAAAATGCGGAAAACATCAAAATCACTCCCTTCACCCTTGTAGGTTCGGCCTTCTTAGGCATTTTTCATGTTTTATTTTTCTAAATTTTCTTTCTCATTTTTTCTCACATCCTTAGGTTGCCAAAAGGCTAAATCAAGTGTCGTTTTTCCATTCTACGTATTTTAAGCATCGTTTTGTTTAATAATTCACTCAAGGTTCCTTTTAACACCATCAATATTTTTCCTTTGGTTTTTCAACCATCCAACCACTACACAACCCCTCTAACTACCATTTAATTACACAAAACCTCATCTAATTAATTTTCCAACACAATTCCTCACTTTTCTCTAATATGGCCGAATTGGTGCTTATAGAATTCCAAGAGATTTCCTTCCATTTTCAATCTTTCCACACCCCATACAATACCATTATATCAACATATAATCATCCAACAACTCACCAATAATATCTCAACACCTTTTTCCAAAATCCAAGTCATGACTACTCAAAAATATTCTAAGTTAAAATCCATATTTTTCACCTAAAATTTTCATGGCATTTCTAGCTTAAACACATCATTCTAAGGTATTATCATCTAATACACATTTTCCATTTGAGCTCTCTAACATCACAAATCAAACAAGCCCTCTTTAGGGTTCATAAATAAATTCGAAAATAAATCTTCAAATCAATCCATGAGAGGTGTTGAAACTTACCCACAATTGCGTCACAAGACTCCTCCTAGAACTCCACAAGCAATGGCTCAAGAAATCAACTCCAAATTCACAAAAATCTCAAAATTTTTGTGGCTGTATATGCCCTTTATCTCACAATAGAGAGGGTTTTGAGGGAAACTAATCTGTGGAACGGATTCGGATGATGATTTCCATCGAATTTCAAGACAAGAATCGTCCGATTCGGTTAAAAATCGATCAAGTTATGGAGAAAGAGAGTTTCAAGCAAATTTTGGCCATGGAGGAGGGTGGGTTCAGTTTTCGGAGAGAGAAAGGGAGGGGAATATGATCATGAATAGTGTCTTGCCAAGTGTCTTAAGTGATTTAAGTGGGGTGGGTCCCACCGCCACCTTACGCGATTTCAAACTAATTCGAATTTCCCTCCGATTCCACTAAACGTCCATAAATTCACAACCTATTTAAAAACTCTAATTTTTAACATTAACCATTTTCCTTTGATTACTCTTGATCAGATGAATCCGGAGTTTTCCGGTCATTCGAAGAAAACACTGTTTTAAGCTATTGCGCGTGCCGTTGGCACGCTTCCCCAAACTGACTTAATTCCATCAAAATTTATCAAAAATCATATTTCCTAATTCTATAAACAATTTATAATCCATATTTGAAACCTAGAGCTCAAAACTCGATTGGCACGTTTTACGGTGCAATCGTACCGCGATATTTTTACCCGCGAAAAATACTATTCACTGATTTTTCAGAAACTTGCCTATCCACTCAATTTTTCGTTCTGAATCCATTTCCAGGGTTATTTTTATCATCTAAGACCTTCTACTCAATTTTTATCTTCCTAGGGTTGTGTGCATGGCTAATTACTGTTTTGCCCTTTCTTTGTATTTTGGCCTAATCTTTAGGATTTTCACTAATTCTTCACTTAATCACTCACTTAACATTTTAAATACTTAATTTAAAATTGCGAGGTGTTATATCAATGTATGGAACCTTTAGCCTAGTAAATGCGCATTATAGTGAATGTTAATTAAATCATGAAGGGACACCTTATGACATGAGCCAAGTGGGAGAATGTAAAACTATTTGTGTCTCATGTGTAATATATGTCAATTGGTTTAATTAATAATAAAAGAGACTTTATGGTAATTGACGTTTCACATTAATGGTAATTGACGTTTTGACGTTTCTCAATAATGGGAAATTACAATGGGAAGTAACTGGTGACATGGTTCAGTTGTATAAAGAGAAAAAATGGTGAGTCTCTGATTATGATTATCTCTCAGAATTTCTCTCCTTCATGTCTGCCCATAAAAGTTGTACCAGGTCCCTGTCATAGACGATACAAGGAAACATAGGGTAAAGACTTTGAGAAACAATCTTCCATCATCAAAGTTCTTCCGCACTAATAGAGAAAGGTACGATCTTATGTGAAAATTATGAATTCTCAAGATCCCGTATCATGTTCTTGAATGGGCATTGTTGAACATGAATTATTGAATTACTGATAAAATATCTTACACCGAGTTCCCAACACAAAAAACCTCCCAATGGTTTTTCTTATATTCATTTACCCCCATGATATTTTGCTTATTATTTACTCCCTTGTGGTGTTCACCATCGAACACTATTAAAATATATATTAGATTATCCGTTTTGCCCTTATGAAAAGAAGGTATATTATAATTCCTACTTTTTTATACCTACTCTACCTACTAATCTGCAACACCGTTAGATTAGAATTTCAAGAAGAGAGAATAAGGGTGAAGGTTAGTTGGGATTTTAATCTAATGGTGTTGGGGATGAGTATGTAGAGTATGCATAACAAAAGTAGGTACAATATCCTTTCCTTTATAAAATTTATAGCAAGCTGTTAAAAAACTTTTCGTTCTAAACGATGTTTAGAAAAAATTACAATGAAATCTATAAGTTAGAAATTAATTTCGATCTTTCAATAAGATAATATTCACAACATTGTTAGCAAGAATGAACGCCTAACTTAGAATTATTATTTTTCTTCTTACAATTTTATATATCTCTAAAAAAACTGATTTGACTTGAGTTTGATAAATATATTAATATCTTAAATTTAATAAATAAAATTAAAGATTATTTAAGTAATCAATTTACATGTAAACATATTTTTATTCTGGGTTCAAAAATTAAAATGAAAAAAAATGTGAGCCAAATATTGGTAACAAAGAAAATCAAAATATTGAAAAAATTCTAATATATTAAGGAGTAGATTGGTCTATTAATGTATAGTATTCACCAATATTATGCTCAAACCTATAAGCAAAGATAAACGAATTGACCATGAAGAATCTAGAAAAATTCAAATAAATGAAGAGCTAATTGAGTTAAATTAAAAAGAGTTCAATTTAAGTTAAATTCGAGTTAAGGGTTTGAACATGTAATATACATTTAGTTATTTTCCTTAGTATTATAATAAATTAACAATATATCATATATTATGAGGTTGGATAAAAAAAAAATACCACACTATAAAATTTTCATCTTAATAAGTTGAAAAAGGTGACTAGGGTAGTGATTCTTTTAGGGATACGAATTATGTTTATATTTTTTCGTACCTATTCTACCTATTCATCTCTAACACCTTTAGATCAAACATTTCACTATAAAATTCTTGATCTCTACAATGATTCTCGTTAGAAGCTGGACGACAAGATGAAAAACATTGTAGGGGTAAATGCTAAAAAAAAAGTTTATACTTCTTATGTTATATAAGATGAGTCTTCTTATGCTATAGAGATAAAATGATGAGACCTATATATTAGAAAAAATCATATGTAAAATCTATGTCAACACCAAAATCGAAAGATATGTAAAGTATAAAACAAATAAAAAAATATCCGTAAAAAATTGAGAGAAACATAGGGATTTTTGACATATTACCTTTTAAATTTTTTATTTTTTTTTGAAAACAACATTTTAATTATTTTTTTTTGGATTACACAAAGCGGTAATGAGCTGGCCACGAAATGCTTCCCATTCACAAGAGTTGGGGTTCACTAATTGAGTTAAATTAAAGAGTTAATTTAAGTTAATGTAACGGAAGGAATATAATATAACGGTAATGTAACGGATGAAATATAATATAACGGTAATGGAATGTAACCGTTGTAACGGTAATTGTAACGTTAATTGTAATAGTGTTTTCTTTTGTAACGTTAATTGTAATAGTGTTTTCTTTTGTAACGTTAATTGTAATAGTGTTTTCTTTTGTAACGTCCATCCTTCATGATTTTAAGTAGGTGTGTGGTGTTAAAAAATGATATCAGAAAATTATTGTAAATTCTCTTCTCTCTCGTGACTCTTTCTCTCTCAAATTCCTTCTTCTCATCTTCTTATCCTTTCTGCAATCTTCTTCTTCTGTAGCATCCGCTACAGTTAAATTCGAGTTAAGGGTTTGAACATGTAATATATATTTAATTATTTTCCTTAGTATTATAATAAATTAACAATATATCATATATTATGAGGTTGGATAAAAAACAAATACCACACTATAAAATTTTCAACTTAATAAATTGAAAAAGGTGACTAGGGTAGTGATTCATTTTAGGGATACGAATTATGTTTATATTTTAGGGTAGTGATTCTACTTATTTATCTCTAATACCTTTAGATCAAACATTCTAGGGTTTTATAAGAGTTATGTTGTAGGAAAAGTAATTGTGTTATGTTATAGAGATTCATTTTGCGTGTCAGAATTTTTTATTTTTTTTACTGCGGGCCCCACAAAATGTTGTGTGTGTAGGGAATTTTTTATGGTCATGTTAAATGATAGATGTTAAACCCAACATTCTAGTATAAAATTCTTGATCTCTATAATGATTCTCTTTAGAAGCTGGACAAGATGAAAAACATTATAGGGGTAAATGCTAAAAAAAAAAGGTTTATACTTCTTATGTTATATAAGATAGGTCTTCTTATGCCATAGAGATAAAATGATGAGACCTATATATTAAAAAAAAATTATATGTAAAATCTATGTCAACACCAAAATCGAAAGATATGTAAAGTATAAAACAAAAAAAAAAAAAATATCCGTAAATAATTGAGAGAAACATAGGGTTTTTTGACCTAAGCCACGAAATGCTTTCCATTCACAAGAGTTGCGGTTCAAACCCCCAGTCATTTGATTAAGAGATGAGATGCTAAACGATCACGTCCACGAACGTGGTTAACAACCTTTTAGTTTTTTTTTTTGTGTGGTGAAAACCACCTTTTAGTTTTAAACATACTTAAAAAGAATTTTATTAGTGTTATCTTACATAAACTAACATACTTAAAAAATGCCTAACATGACATCGAAACTCCTATGTAGACGGAAAGACAATAAAGCCCTGTTCCGTGACCGTGTCCCTTATCTGAATGACGGAAAATCTCAGTTCCTCTGACTCTGCCGGCAATGGTGGCACAACTGTGAAGGAGTGCCAACGCATGATTCAAAACAGTCTCCAGTGTATGTCAACTTTTTCCTACTATATATTATTTACTGTTCCATTTTCATTAATGTCACAGATCTTACTGCCGTTTATTGTTTTTTGATATCACAGCCCCTTCATTCTAATTCCCTTTTTCTTACTCATGGCATTCTTAAACTTCAATTTTTTACAGGGTGTACAAAATTATTAAGAAAAAAATAGCTCATAATCTCAACCTTGTGATCCTTTTATACCATGTTAAGAATAAATTCAACTAAAAAATTTAAGCTGATAATCATCAATTCTAGCTTATCATAGGGCTCGTTGTGGTGCTTTCTCTAATTATAATTTGTGTTACTTTATGGGGTTATTTGATTATTCTTTGTCAGCTCCAACGGTGAAGTTCTTGAGGGAACGCTTGGAGAAATTTGGGTGTCCTATAGGAGACAATTTCATCAAAGCTGTTAACTGCGAGCAGAAAGTAGCTGGTGGTTACACTCGTGGTGAAGGGGTAATTTTTTTCTCTGTTTATTTATTTCCTGTTTTGTTCTTTTTGATGGAAGAATTTATATCTGGTTTTTCCCTAAGAAGTTGAGAACTTGATGCTATAATTGTGTTTGGCCTCTACATTCAAATTTATATCTGTCCTTTTTTTATTTTTTTTGGGGTACAAAAAACTTTAGGAGAGGTGATTGCCACATTCCTTATGTATGGTGGTATGGTATTTAGAGAAAGCTGAGTCAGTCGTCATTGGCTAAAAGAAGATGATTTAATTTGCGCGCTTGGTGAAGAAAATAAGGTATTAATTATATTCTCAATGAGTGTTTGAATAATATTTGTGTTCAGTGCTTCCTTTGATTGTAAGATACGGTTTGCAATTTACTGAAGTTATCTTTCTACTTTTTTTGGTGTGCCTTTTCCTGTTGAGATAGTTGTATGCAGTAATGAGACAGAATCTCAAGATGAGGTTAACCGAGTAATAATCCACGAGCTAATTCATGCATTTGATGATTGTCGTGCTGCAAACTTGGATTGGACTAATTGTGCTCACCATGCTTGTAGTGAGGTTCCTATCTAACAATGTGCCCTTACCCATATTAAGAGCAATACGTAATCTACTGTATGGTACATAACA
>JAVKPL010000364.1:0-14832 GCA_032173675.1 Gastrolobium villosum
GAAATAACAAAATTTTACCAATAAGCCTGATTTTTACGAATTCATACTAACAAATACCAAAACTTAGGAGAAAAATCTACTGGAAAATGAAAAAGCAATAAAGTAATAAATTCTCAGTATCTGCAAGACTGCCGCCCTTAGTCCTCATCAGCGAAAGTGGTCTTCTTCCCTGATAATCATAAGATCAAATAATCAGAAAATGAAATTGAGTGAAGCAGCATAAAAAGCTAATCCTGATTATGCAAGTATACTAAGTAGTTGTATAATTTCCAGATTTTTTAGAGAACAGAGAATATAATCGAAGATAATGTTAAATATATTACTAATTATTAAACATCATAAAATTCAATGAATCAACATGAAAGTATCACGTCTTTCTGTAAAATTGAAGATAAACTACTTGGATTAAGAACCAATACTAAAAGATGAAATTTTAAATAACAAACCTGCTTGAAATTACTATGACAAACTAATAGCACCAGTACAGATTATTCTATTTATCAATATGAATAAAATCATGTCATAACTCACAAGACATATGGCAATAGAACGGTGAAACATATCATGAATGCGTGTTAATTTATAAAACAAAATAGTAAATTGGTGAAATAAAAAACCGTAACTATATTATGTTAATTTTTTTTTTAAATAGCGAAATATCTAACAAAAACAATATTAGAATATGCAGGTTTGGCTAATATTAAAATAAATAGTAATCATATGTTAAAAAATACAGTTAATTAACAATACCAAGCAAAAAGTCGTGTTGTAACTAGTAGTAATTGAGAGTAAAAAATTGAGACCAGCAAGTAAAAATGATCATGAAAGCAAGACTTCTAGAACCCAAAAAAAAAAAAATCAAACTATGAGCAGTAACATATTTCAATACAACAGCGACCAATACAAAATTTAACCGAGGTTATACCTTGTGCAGAAAAGCTAGGTCTATTAGGTCCCCTACCACCGCCTCCTCTTCCTCGACCACCTCTGCCCCCACTTCCCCCCCTTCCACCAAAATCTCTGCCACCCCTTCCACCAAAATCTCTGCCACCCCTGCCACCAAATCGACCACCACCACCACTCCTTCCGCCAGACTGACCTCTGCCACCCCTTCCGCCAAATCGACCACCGCCACTCCTTCCACCCGAACCTTGATTATCTCTGGGTTTGGCTTCATCCACTGACAAGGTATAACCACCAAGTTCAGTTTCATGGAGTTCCAGAGCTTTATTCATGCTATCAACATCACTGAAGTCCAAGTACGCAAAGCTGTAAATATTACAAAAGTCAGATTGACATACTCAAATATCAGGTTGCATGCTGATATAAATGCAATCCTAACAATCATAGGCAAGAACATCCAATATAAAAACAGAGAGACATACCCCTTAACAGCACCAGAATCATAATCTTTAGGAACTGATATCCTTGTAATTTCTCCACAAGAACCGAAATGCTCCCCCAGGCTAGCTTTTATCTGAAAGAAAGTAGGTTTTATTTAGTGCTAAAACAAAGTAAGCCACGCAAATAAAGAGATGCATACAAACTTCATGCTGAAAGTTATTAACTGATAGAGATAAAATTACCTCCTCCTCCTCAGCATCCTTATCAAAACCCTTTACAAATACAGTTTGAGACTGGCCTCGTCCACCTTTCTGGGATGAGTTATCCCAGTTGCTGAAATTATTAAGAAACAGAAAAGGTAATGAGTGGACGTGAGAGGCATAGAATAAAATAACAAAACAACTTGTACACACTAATTACCCGCCGCTATTTGGAGTATATGCACCCCTTTCCCGAGCTAAATCAAGCCGGACAGCACGTTGCAACAATTCTTGCCCATTCAACTCAAGGGCCTACAATTATAAAAATAAGTGAGTTCTCAACTCAAATGGATTTGAAATACACACAAATCAACGAAGCATAACATAGCACATAGCAAAGACTGAATAAACAGAACCAAGATAAAACTGACAAACATAAGCAGTACATAAAGCAATTTAACTTTAGCTAGTTGCTTCCAAAAGCAAATAGCTAGCATGCAATCAAAATAAGAGCTTTAACTATATTTGAAATATATTTTGGATGTCCTAAAATGATTTTTCCACACATAAGATAAGACAGAGGAAAAAAAGCTCACATTTTGGGCTGCCTCTGCTGTTGCAAATTCAACATGTCCAAAGCCTTTAAAATTCCCTTCATCATCAGTAGCAAGACGGACATCAACAACTTCACCACAGTCTTGGAAGAAATTTTCCCTGAACAATTTTAAAATGAGATACATAATACATAAAATAACTGAAAAACGCATAAATGAGAATTGATACATACACATCAGCTCGCTGCACACCATATGACAAGTTTCCAACAAATAGTGTCTTTGAAGTGCCACTTTGGTCATTTGATGTTGCTGGGGTTTTAGGCTGCAAAGTTTAAAGAAACATCATATCAATCATTTGAACATTTTCAATGCAGAAATTGAAAGAGAAAATATCAGTCAAATACAGCTTTCTTTCCAGTCGAGGCAGCATCAACCATCTCCACATCCTTAACCTGTTTCCCATGAGTGAAACATATTACTTCAGGAAATCACAAGATTAAACAAAATGAACGTCTAAGCAATATGCTTACTCTCTTCTGGGGAGTTTTGGACGGTTTCTCATTTTCCTCCTCACTGTCCTCTGAACTATCAGAGCTTTCTTTTGAATCTTTCACAGGCTACAGTGAAAAGAAAGGGAAGAAATTAAAACTATGCTAATAAACAATAACTTCCACAATACCCAAGACAACCAGCTTTTTAAACACACTGTAAGAAATTAAAACTATGCTAATAACTTTCACAAAATCCAAGACTACCAGCTTTTTAAACGTATGTAGCTTTTCAGTGTCTAGAGAGTCAAAAACCATCATTACTATTGGTTCTTTACAACTATCATTTTCAAAAGTATTTAAAATAGATTGTAGTCTATCTGAGGCATTCAGACTCAGGATACAAAATAAGAATGAAAATGACATAAACAGATAACAAATGACAAAAATGAAATAACAAAGTAGGGAAAATTTGGTCAAGTAATCAGTCTGAATATCAAGACTTGAACCTTTTTCTTTTGTGGCTTTTCCTCACTTTCATCAGAGCTATCATCCTTATCAACATCCATCTTCCCCTGTTATTAACATAAGACATAATTTTTGTCAATCATAAACAAATAATAAAACATCAAATACTTCAATGATTTACTATCAAGTTTCCATTTCAATATACAAAATCCACAATAACAAGCTAAAAAAACTTGCAAGATTCAAAAATACAAAACTAATAACTACACGAGTGTATATGCAATGAATATCATCATCTGAAGAATCATTCTCAGATGGACTTTCACTGGACTCCTTTTCAGTTGTCTTCACATTGGGTACTAGTTTCATGTTACCATTAGAAACTTTTGCAATATTCTGCAATAACATTGTGAATCTCAACTGAGATCACTGATCACTAAATAAATAAAATTATACATAGAAAGTATGCACAAATTGCAACAATCCCATTAGCAGGGAGTGCTTTTGACCTTTTAGAATGTAGAATGTATGTATGACACCCAACAGCTAATACAAGCTTAAAAACAAAAAAGCAAACAAAAAATATTAAAAGAAAAAACAACTAGAAGATTTACATTGTCTTCATCGGAGCTGCTATCTTCAGAATCTGAGTTGTCAACATTCTTTGTTGCAACAGAAGCTTTGGACACAGCAGTTACAGGAGGCTTTGCATCCTATATATCCAAGTATATGATTAGAACATGTCATTCCAATAACAATTAAAAAAATATCCCTTACAGCCAATAATCCAAAACTTACATTATCTTCATCAGAGCTGTCACTTGATTCATCATCTGAGTCTTCACTTGTCTCAACTTTCTTATTTGGAGTAACTGCAGACGCAGGCACCTTTTTGGACAATGTAGTTGCAGGTTTTTTCTTATCCTAAGACCAAAAAAGGACACAGGAAGATGGCATTACACAATGAATTAAAAGTTGATTAGATGGCAAGGCAAATAAAAAATGCTTGCATAATCTTCATCTGTGCTACTAACAGACGGAAACTGAATAGAATACTAAAAACTGCTTACATCGTCTTCATCTGAGTCTTCATCTGAGGTTGAGTCAGAATCAACCTTCTTGGCAGACACGTTCTTACCAATACCACCACCAGCAGCAGCAGCAGGCAAAACCTGGATTTTAAATAGCCAATGTCTCCATTATTATTTTATTAGAGTAAAGAGATTCAACTATAAGATAGATATTAACAATCCAGTATTTACATTGTCCTCATCAGAGCTGTCATCAGAATCAGTCTCAGTGCTTTCACTTGGCTGGATTTTCTTATTTGTAGAAGCAGATCCATTCTTAATTGCAGCAGGGGCCACCTTGGATTTTGGAGCCTGAAAACAATAAAACATCCACTAACAATTAGAAAGCGATCACTATTTCCAACCCATTATGGAAAGTGTTTTACTCACTTCATCCTCATCGGAGTCATCATCATCCTCGTCCGAAGATTCAGGAGAGCTGGAACTGGGGGCTGGCTTGCCTCCCTTTGCTTGGGTACTTAGAGTGCCATTTTTGGCAGGCTGATTTTTTGAAGGAGCAGCAGCTTTGGCCACAGGTTTCTGAGCCCAAAATAAAGGTTAAAGTATGAAATAAAAGAAATATCAGTAACACAACCATAAAATGATCAGTACATGAACATGAAATTTAAGCATTATCATACATTAAACTTTAAATAGCCACATGTAGAATACCTCATCTTCAGATTCTGAAGAATCGTCTGAGCTGCTTTCCTTCTTATTCGTTTGCACCTTTGCTTCCTTTTGCTTCTCAGCAACTTTTGCACTCACTTCATCCTCATCAGAGTCATCATCCGAGGAATCAGAACTGGAAATGGGAACTGGTTTGCCTTTCTTTGCTGGGGTACTCAGAGTGCCATTTTTGGCAGGTTGCTTTTTTGTTGGAACAACAACTTTTGGTGCAGGTTTCTGAGCCCAAAAGAGTCAAACATGAAGCTAAAGCAACAGCAATAACAGAACAAAAAAAATATCATATATAATCATGTGCAATACCTCGTCTTCAGATTCTGAAGAGGAATCATCTGAACTGCTTTCCTTCTTTTTCTTTTGCACCTTTGCTTCTTTCTTTTGCTTCTCAGCAACCACTTCCATCTTCTGCTTCTTTGTACTCAATTTCTTTTCGAGTTCATCATCAGCCTGCCTCTTGCCTGCATCAAAATCAAAATAGACCAAGAAAAAAATTAATAATAATAATAAAAACTAAATATAAAAATTCAACTTCACACAGACTCATCCGTCTCGTGGTCTCGGGAATAGTTTGGCCCATCAACAACTCTATAACACCAATGTAGGATTAACCATAACAAATCAAATCGACGAGTTTTAAAACTATATTAATTTAAAAAAATAGCGTCTACAAAAACAATAGAGTATAAATACTTTAACAAAAACAATAAAGTATAAATATTTTAACAACAAAAATCGAAACATAACAACGAGACTGCGCAAGGGATGATATTTCGATACCTTTCTTGGCAGACTTTGATAGCGGAACAACAGCGGGAGCAGCATCAACCTTCAAGGCAACAAAAACAAAAAAGAATGACCGGTAAAGTTAGTCATAGCATCTAAGACAACATCGTAAGAGAAAAAAAATCATTCAAAGAGAACAGAAATTCAAGAGAAGTATAAATAATTGAGCGAAACGCTTACCTTGGGAACAGATTTCTTGCTTGACTTGCCCATTGGATAAGAATATAGAAGAAACGAAAAGAGTAATAGCCGAAGAGAAAAACTAGAGGTGTGGAGGCTCTGAAAAAACCCTAGGTTTCGAAGTTAGGGTTTTGGGAAGGAGTAAAGTGTGATAACACTTACGGCTGCTATGAATTTTATAAGCGCTAAGCGGTTAGGGTTTTTGAGCTTGGCACTAATGCTGTGCGTTTTACGGTGCCGAATTCAGCGAGGGCCCAGATATTTTTTTCCCACTATCTGTATAGTACCCAAAATCGTTTTGACAAATAAAATCCTAATTTAATTTAAGGGAAGGCGGAGGCTTATAACTGCCAGGTAAGTTTACCATCTTTATAACTAATCTAATTATCGTTAGATTAAAATTAAATCTAATGGCTCATAATTATCTCTTATAATTCTAATTTTCTCTCTCACATTCCCTCTATCTCTAGGTTTCCATCATTTAGGAAACCTAGAGAGTGAGAGAGAAAATTAGGATTATAAGGGATAATTATGAGCCGTTAGATTTAATTCTAATCTGACGGTGATGACCTTAGTTGTAAGAGTGGTAAACTTACCTGGTGGTAAGTATAACCGTTCCCTATATTTACTACCTATTTTTTTTACTACTTCTTACTACCAAATTTTAACCGTTGATTTCCGTCAATCTAACGGTTGTAATTTTTGAGATCATAATTATTAATTAGTTATTAATTTACAATAAACTATAACCCTTACATTGACGGAAATCAACGGTTAAGATTTGGTAGTAAGAAAAATAGGTAGTAAGTATAACATTTCCCCTAATTTAAATCAATATTATGTTTTGGATCATTGGCTATTGGTTTTTTCACCCTTTTGCCCTTCATTAAATACTTAATAACCATTTTGCCCCTGATTGCAAACTATTTATCAATCTGACACTCTTTAATCGACTAAATTGGATATTTAATCGATTAATTGGTCAAATGAAGATTTAATCGATTAAATCTTCTTCTTTATCAGAAGAACAACCTTATGTATGAGAGATTGAATAGATTAAATAGGGAGATTTAATCGACAAAATCTTAAAGTCAACGATTTTTGCCTATTTTGACAATTGAATCGATTAAATTTTTGGCTTAATCGACTAAAGAGGGGCAGATTGGTAGATAATTCTGAGTGAGGGGCAAAATGGTTATTAAATAATTAATGAGGGGCAAGAGGGTGAAAATGTCATTGGCTATTAAAATTTATTTTTTTAAAAAAAATTAATTATGTTGTTTATATTTTATTATGGAAATAAGAGAGTGTATTGGAATAAGATTTTTTAAAAATAATTATGGATTTTAAAAGATTTTAATATATCTATTGGGAAAATGTGAATTTACAATAATTTTTTAAAAGATTCTTTTTATAATTAAAATTTGACGAGATTCAATTTTAAAATATTTTCATACATTTTATAAGATTAGAAATGACAATATTTTTTTGCAGGAATCCATGTATTTGTTTGCCTGTAAATTTTATGGAATCTTATATTCTAAATGAATTTCATTATTTGGCAAGTTTTGTCATGTGTCACTCACTCATTGCATCTCAGATTTCTGCTCACACCATACTCACTTAAAAACTTTCCTTCTTTGGCAAATCTGAATTATTAAATATTTGAGTAAAGACCCAAATTGGTCCCTGACAAAAAATGCGGAGACCAATTTAGTCCCTAAGAAAATAAACTCAAAAAAAGTCCCCAACAATGTCAAACTGGACCCACGTTAGTACTTATGTCAAAACAAAATTGACGGTGCTGATGTGTCACGTTAAGTGACATGCGGTTGCCCACGTGGAGTTCTTGGATGACGTCGTTTGTTGAAGCTCAGCCACGTTGGACACACAGTTCTCTTTCATCTAAGAAACGTCGTCGTTTGTTTGTTAGGATTCAACTAAAACCAGAAAGCATGACATCGAATCGAAGGTTGAACGCATGAATTTGGGGAAAATTGATTGACTATTTAGGGAAGGTGGGTGTATACTGTTCGATTTAGGGTTGATCTTTGTGTTTATGCCATTGATTATGTCTTCTGGACGGGGGAGCTGAGGTAGTTCGTTTGGGTTCAGAAGTGGAAGAACGACAACTCCTCCAAGACACCTATAAACCCTAATTGAAGACATAGCAATGTTCATTTTTCGTAGGGTGGAGTGAAATATTCATTTTTAATCTGTAATATGTATGCTTCTCTGTAATGGAAAGAACACTGTTGGGATGTAATCATATGTTGATTGTTCTTAAAATGGTTAATGTCCTTAAACTTGATTGTTCATAAAGCACAACCTACTAAGTATTAAGTTATCTTGAAATGCCAATTAAAATGTCAAAAGACTGTATGAGCTTCTATGGATTGAGGAAATGGCAGTAACAATGTCAAACATTGAGGGAATTATACAGAAGGGGGAATGAGCTTTTGTGGTAACAGCTTTTGGTGCCCCTTTGGTCTTACTGTCATATCATGCAGGGACTAATTTGGGCCCCGATGAATTTGTTAGGGACCTATTTGACCAAGTGTAAATAATTACAGGGACTAAAATGGTTCTCGATAACAATTGTGGGGGACTTATAAGGTATAAATGGGACCAATTTGCCAAGCAATTTGGTAATGACCCCAAAATTCAGGTATGTTTACATATGACCCCAAAATGACACAGCATACAAAATATAAACACAACAGCCCAATTTGCCAAAGAGATGGTAATGACAGAAACAAAAAATAGTATTGCTTGACAATATAGAAAACAATTATGACAGTGAATACAGATAGTAACCAAGAATTACATAATCTTTCATTCATTTCACATCAATGACAGCAATGAAAACTAGTAATGACATAAGAGATTTAATAATTCAAAAAACATATTCCATTGATATCATGATTGTGTACTTACAATTGGCAATAACAAAATAAACCATTAAGTAGGAACACTCTGTCTTCCCAAAAAACAAAGTGTTCATACTTAATATGGCCATACCCAGAGGCATACAAAAATAAGCCATAGGTGAATAATCTAAGCAGGGCCAAAACCAAAGTAAACCAAAAAACTTGCTTAATTACAATTCCAAGCTACTGGCCTAATAACAAAAAAGATGCCAACTGAGACATTCGAACTGGCCTAATGTCAGTGATTACAATTCCAAATCAGTTATGTGGGGCTGGCCTAGGTGGCCTGAATCCTGGTGTAGTCATGAAGCTCATGAATCTTGCTCTGGTGCCATTGCTAGCTGCAGCTGCTGTCTCACTGGCCACTGCCTCAGCAGGATTGCATGGTGGTCGGCTGCTTCCTCTTGGTTCAGCTGCATTTGGTGCATGCTGGCTACTTGTCTCTGGTGGAGGGCAGCCCTAACTCATGCTGATGAGGATCTCTTCAACTGTCCTTGACTGCCCAACTTCAACATTATCCGGTTTAGTTTTTTTCTTTGATCCACCAGCAGGTCCCTAACAAGTCTTGGCGTAATGACCAGTCTGACCACACTTGGAGCATTGAACTGTGTAAGTCTTCTTAAGCTTCTTGTTGGTCTTCATAAGCTCTTCAGTGGGATCCTTCTTGCGATGCTTTTTTGGACGTCCAATAGGCCTTTTCAAGCGTGGATGGAGTGGTTTTGGGGCATCACAAACTGGCTAATATTGTTGGGAATTGACTGAGTTGAGAGTGTGTTCATAAGTGGCATGCAAAGCATCCACTGTCAGCCATTGGTGGCAGCAATGACATGTTCACAAGGCAATCCTGTCAGCTGCCACACATTACAATTGCAAGTTTGTTGAGTTAAATTCACCCCAACACGTTGACCCTTTCCAGAAACTTCATACAGATCCTGGACCAAGTTTCCAGTCCATGTTGGTGTCCAAGAATTGCTTGCAACCTTCAACTGGTCCAGCCTCTTATGCTGTGCAGGTGCTATCTTACCCCTAAAGGTTTGTAGAATCCTTTTGTGTGTTGTCATCCTTCGCATTATGTAGCACCTCAATTCCTCACACAATGTCATTATAGGTTTGTCCCTATAATTGACAATCTTTGCATTCCACACCTCACCCATATTATTCGTGATGTTGTCACATTTAGGCCAGTGACTGTAATAGGCCTTGACCAACATGAAGGGTGTATATTGTCAAGATACTTCCAAGCTGGTTCGTTTAGAGTCTTCAGCCTTTGCATGACCTTCTCAAATTGGGGAACAGTGGTGCATCTAGCACATTCCCGTACAATCTGTCTTGTCTCTTTATCCTTCCATTGCTTGATGAAGTTCTTCCATACCTGTTGTACACATAACCTGTGGTGTGAACCTGACATAATTTCCTTCAAGGCTGGGACAAGTCCTTGTATGTGAATGAAAAAAATATTAAAATTCAAGCTCAAATCAGCATGAATAATATCAACATTTAAGTGACCATGTTAAAAGAACAGTTGCAGGGACCAATTTAAACACCCGATAAAATTGTGAGGGACCAAAATGGCCCCTTCTGTTAAAGAACAAGGACTAAAATGGTCCTCGATAATATTTGTGGGGGACTTGTTAAGGTTACTAAACATCATTAGACAACCTTCAAACAGAACACACAAACCACAAGATTTCATAAACTAGATACTACAAGGCAAACATAACACACATACCACAAGGTTATTAAACATCAATGATAGCAATGGCAACAACAACAGCTTGCTTGCAAATATTCATTAACAGCAAGACAATGGTAACAACACATAACACACATACCAGAACACACATATGAAGGACGGCAAACAAAATACTGCATGATTATCAATGACAGAAACCAGAACAAACTTGGCAATCCAAATTTTTCATTAACATCACCAAACAGAATTACTAAGGACATCTTCATCAACAACAGAATTATATCCAAATATTCATTAATAGCCAAAATACAATTAAGTATGGCAATTCTATGTGAATAAATAATTAATTAGAACCAAAAAAAGGTCAACCATGGCAGGGACCACACCACCCAGTTGTTACTTTATTTTAAAGCAAAACCCTAAATGGAAATATGGACCACAATGTTCCACTTCGTACAGAAAAAAACAAGCATTAAACAAAGGGGAACAAGATGGGGGCCACAAGCATTAAACAAAGGATGACAAACAACAATATAAAAATGTTTAAACATATAAATACTTATACCTTTTTGAACGTAATGCTCAGCCTCACAAAGTCTCCCAAGTTGTCTTCGTCTTCCACCGGTTCCCTTCGATTCTGGAAGAAGTTCGCAATATTCCAAATGCAGGCACCAGGGTTTACTCCACGGTCTTCTTCCTTCCTTCGCAACGATGAAGTGTCGATGTTAGAAGATGGAGAAAAGGTAAAGTGTCTAACGGTTAGGTGAGGGGCAAAATTGGGTTTTGCAAAAAAAGGTTGTCCAAGTGGCTGAGTTTGGAACAAAACGACGTCGCCCAAGAACTCCACGTGAGCAACCGCATGTCACTTAACATGACACATCAGCACCGTCACTCACACCATCAATTTTGTTTTGACAGAAGGACTAACGTGGGTCCTGTTTGACATTGTTGGGGACTTTTTTGAGTTTATATTTCTTAGGGACTAAATTGACCACCACATTTTTTGTCAGGGACCAATTTGGGTCTTTACTCTAAATATTTTAAACATTTTAAAATACGAAGAAAAAAAGTTGAATTGAGTTTTGATTCAATTGAGTTGTGGTGGCAGACACCTCATTCAATTTCCAACTGTCCTAGTCCTCATTCAATGTAAAATTTGAGAGGCTCTATTAAAATTTGAAATTCAAACTCATCATTATTTCTTTGTTTTCTTTTTTCTTTTTTTGTAATTAACTGATCATGATTTTTACATTGGAATGATCAGCTCTTTTAAAATTCAAAATATGATTTTGATTTAAATTTAGAAATATTTCAATTTCATTCTTGAAATTCAGATTGTAACTTTTTTTTGTCAAAATATGATTTCAATTTCAATTTATTTGTCATCATCATTCAGTTGTGTTGCACTTTTTTTTTTTTTTTAAGTTTACCAATACTCCTTAGTGTACTCCAGAATCATTTATACCCCTGTGTTTTTTTTGTATCAGATATATTCTTGTGATTTGTAAAAGGTAAAAAAACCACATGGGCATATGTGATAAAAAAAATCCACAGGGACATAAGTGATTTTGAAGTAAACCACATGGGCATATGTGATAAAAAAATCCATAGGGACATAAGTGATTCTGAAGTAAACCACAGGGACATTGGAGAACTTTTACTTTTTTTTTTTTTTTTTAATAGTAGGCTCCATATTTGTGTCTTTATTGCATAAGATAACAAGTCTTATATTTCTCTTTTATGAAATTACAAAATTTTTAACAGATGTATTTGAGGAAAAAATGTTTATCGTCATAGAAAATAATTGCAACTCTAAAATGATATTGTTTTGGATTACAGAAACATTAATCCCACCTATATATTTTAATTTTTTTATAATAATATCCTTACAAATATTATTAGGAGACTAATTATTATTTTTTTGGTCGTTAAGAGACTAGTCTTCTAAATATGGATGTATCTAGGAGATTTTTTTTTTTTTCAAAAATAAATTCTGATGTAAATGGACTTCCCCCCAACCCCCAAAATGTAAGGGGACTCCACGTGCATTGCACGTGCCACAGACAACTGAGGTTGATAACACAAGGAAACCTTTGTTTCTGCTAACACTAAGCATTTCGACACTTCCTAAGTATTCTTCAACTCTTTGCAGCGGCTGTAACACAGAGAGCATCATTCTCATCCTTCAAACCTCATTTTTCCTTCTCACATTGGCGCTTTTACTACCCATCAGGTAATACCCACTTTGCCCTTCTTGCATTAATCTCTTATGGTTCGTTGAGTTACTTGATTTTCATGTTAAAATGTTTGTGGGGGGTTTTAGTGAGAAATGAAGATTTATTCAGTTTGCATGAGAACGTTTCTGGGTTTATCTTTGATCACACAATATGAGCTAAAGTTTTGTTCTTTTTACGGATTCGATGTGCATTTTGCTGTACTGTGTACTTGACCAAGCTTTGTTGCTGTTATGGATCAGTTATCATTTAGTGAAAACTGGAGATTTGGGGAATGATCTGATTAATAGATAGCTAAATACTTCAGAATTTTTGTATTTTTTTGGGTGGTTCTTGTTGATTTTCTTATTTGTATAACTGTGTTTAGATTGCAGATTTTCTGCTGGAAAGGGCAATTTTTGAAAATAAATTCAACTAGTAATTGAAATAGTTGCTTTTGTTTTACTTGTTGTGGACTTATAGGTACTAGATAATCCTTTTAATGTCCCATTGAAGTAAATGATTTCCTATGATTTAGAATGGTTTAGTTTGTTTGATTTGTTTAATTTTTTTTCTTGTTAAAATATAAGAAGGAAAACTTTAGCTGGGATTTGTAGAATGTAGAGAAGTAATGGTGGACTATTGAATCAATTAATTATTTGTATATTTCCAGAATTAGGGACAAAATTAACCATAAAGTACTTTATGTGTTAATTTTTGTTCAAACTGCTTGGCGAAAAATTTGAAATTTTCAATGAATTTATTTAATTGAATAACAACTTGGACATCCTCAGTTGTCTAACCTGTAATCAAGCTGTTGATAACAGGAACTTCCTGTTTCTCTTTCTCTAATTTATGTTCAAGTATTGGGTATGAAAAGCAAAAAATCAATAAAGTCTTTTCTGTAGTGTTTTTCAAAGTACCGATGCTAGTTTCCTTATGTAGATTTAGGGTATCTTTTGCCACACTACACATATTGAAGATGGCGACAACATCATTTTCTGGCTTGCAAATTGCAATGTCAAGATCGTGCATTCCTTCATCACAAAGGATTGTAGATGCAGGTGGTGTGGTTCTTGGTGGCAAGTCCAAGGTGGGATCATGGAATAATAAACTTGCAAGTGTATGTCATGTTGCGTCAATGCAACCTTTCCTTCGGGGCTTTACATCATCGTCTATAAAATCTGTCAAAATTGCTACAAAGGCAATGTCTGAGTCTAGTGCAAAAAATCCAGTCTCAGGATTGCCAATTGATTTGAAAGGTTATTGTTCTTTTTCTCTAATGCTCCTTGTGAATATTATGTTTTTATTTACATATATGTCTCATTGATGTCTAACTACTGTTTAGGAGAAGTGTTATATTTCTATTTTCTGACAACTTAACCTTCTCCTTTCCTATTAACTATTTTATAATTAAAGTATGGGGAAATGATTTCTGCCTTCGAGGCAGAAAACATCTCTCTGCCACTGAGAGAAAATGAGAGAGAGAGAAACCCATAAAATGATGGACCCCACTCCTTTTTTTCTCTCCGTGGCAGAGAAATGTTTTCTGCCTCGAAGGCAGAAATCATTATCCCTTAAAGTATACCATGCTCAGAATTGTTGTGCAAGTCAGCATAGAGTCAAAAAATCTATCCTCTCAGCATCTTGAAAACTAGTGCTTATTTGGCTGTAAAAACTATTAAAATGTGGCCTTTACAACTGAGGCTGACGTATATGATTATACAATATATGAATAGAAAACTGTTATCCAGATTTATCATCTCTTTAGTTGGTCATCTTGTCATAGATTTTTGGTGTCATAGAATATGAGAATAAGTAGTGCTCTAATAAAAATAACGTAATATGTAGGTAAAAGGGCTTTTATTGCTGGTGTGGCTGATGATAATGGATATGGATGGGCAATTGCAAAATCTCTTGCTGCAGCAGGAGCTGAAATTCTTGTTGGCACATGGGTACCTGTAAGTTATCTATTTATTTTGGATAAAAATTGGATACCTATCAGTTGATATATGAATTCACCGGGTTCTGTTTGCTGACTTTTGGATCCCCCTGTATGTATTCCAGTCCTTTTGTAGTAATACATCTACTAACTGTGAGCCATTTCTTTAGGCACTGAATATTTTTGAGTCCAGCCTACGACGTGGAAAATTTGATGAATCACGCATGTACGGCATTAAATACTGCTATTGATTTTGTTTGTTAGACTATGTGATATC
>JAVKPL010000365.1:0-14652 GCA_032173675.1 Gastrolobium villosum
TGAACTTTCAGATTCTTCGGTCTTATGTGATGTTGCACAGAAGATTAACATTTATAACGATGATCAAACTAGCTAACTGATTAACATTTATTTTTAAATCAATACACCAAACTCATAAATTAATTCAATTGATGCAACATTTTTATGATTTAATTTTGGTACAATGTTATTTTGTGTTTTTATTATTTCTATCTATGATGCACCGAACACTGACATGGGACACAACACGCCGACACGTTAATTCTAAAAAATTGCATATTTTGACACGTTGGGACATGTTTTGGTATTAAATAATACTTTTAATATATATAATATAATTATATTTAATACATATAATAGTCCATAATAAGTCATATAACCAATCAAATATTCAAATTTTATAACATAAATAAATAAATAAAATTTCTTACCTTGTTAATTTTTCATGTCAAATTTCATAACAGAAAAAAATTGTTTTATATATTATTATTTTTATGTTTAGTTAACAAAATAAAATCAAGACTAAAAAAAAACGTGTAGAATAATTCCTATGATGAAGCATGATTCGATAGAAATGTAAAGCCTTAAACTTGGAGTCACTCGTTTAAGCATAAGCCCTTATGATAGTGTTGAAGATGAAGGTATCGTAGAAAGGATTACGTGTAACTTCTTCAACTTCAACATAGGAGAACAGCAATGAGGAAAAATAGTATATAGCATTGACTCCATTGAGATTGGAAGATGTGAAGGCGAACTATGTGAGATGAAAAAGGATGAGAACGACAATGGATATTTAGGGATGAGAAAAAGGAAATGGTGAAGAATCAAATTGAAGAGAAAACAAAGATGAGATGAGGAGATTTGAAACGGGAAGATGTTTGAGAAAAAAAGGATGGGAATAATGTTTGGAGTGAAATGCTCCTTTTCATTTAAAAAGATGTAGTATTGGTAATTTAAAATGACAAAAATTTTCCCCTATATGTATATGTATAATGTTATTTTTTTCTTTTGAAATTCTACGGTTTAGATAAAGAAGGAGAAAATGAGAGAATATAGACTCAGAATAATTTGATATTAAATTGATAAATGTATTATGTGAAACAAAATTCCAGAGGTGTTCGCGGTCTGGATTAGATCAATTTTTGAAGCAAATATTATCCGATCCAATCCCTTCGATTTGAACTTTTTTCAATATAATCTAATCCAATTCAATTTTATTCGATTTGGATTGATCAATTTTTGATATTTTGAAAAGCCTAAAAACAGAACTTGTGAGAATTATTTTTACCAAAATGAGGGAGCATTATTTATCATAGAAAATTTTGGTAATATCGGAGTAATAAGTCTTCCAAAATCACTAACAACAGAAAATACTTGATCGCAAAATTGAATAAATACCGTAGACAGAAATTCCATAGCATAACGAAAGTAAACTTAAAACATTAAACTAAATTCTTCCAACCCCTAGATAGATCTTTCGTTTACGTTTAGAAGCTGATGGGTGGGTAATGGGTCTTGCGTTTTGAATTTTGCTATATGATTTTTGGGCTATAGGCCCAAACTGGAGTGAAAACTATTATTATATGAGAATTTCACCAGCGATAAATACCTATCCCAAGCAGTGCCCTGCTCAAGTGTGCAAGCTCTCAGCATATCCTCTAATGTCTGTATGGTCCTCTCAGTCTGACCATCAGTCTGCGGAGGATATGCAATGCTCAGCCGAAGCTGGGTGCCAAAAGAGTGCTGTAAGGCTCCCCAAAAATGAGAAGTAAATTTCGGATCCCGATCACTAACAATGCTAACCGGTACCCCGTGGAGCCTTACAATCTCCTTCACATATAACTTTGCTAATTTCTCCGTAGAGAAGTCCACTCGCACTGGCAGAAAATGTGCAGACTTAGTAAGCCTGTCCACTATAACCCAAATTGAATCGTAACCAGCCTGAGTCTGAGGCAAACCAACAAAAAAATCCATAGAGATGCTCTCCCATTTCAACTCTAGTATATCCAACGACTGAAGTAACCCTGCAGGTTTCTGATGTTCTATTTTAACCTTCTGACAAATCAAGCACCTTGATACATACTCAACTACATCTTTTTTCATCCCAGGCCACCAGGACTCAGTTTTCAGGTCTTGATACATTTTTGTGGCACCCGGCGCAGCGGGCAAGAAGCCCGCAGGATGATTAGCTGGAGTATTGGCACTATTTTTCATTTTGGTGGCCACTGGGCCTAGGCTAGACTTAGGGCATGAGCATTCTATATGTATGTAGGATGAGATTCATTGTCATATTTGTTCATGTCATTTTGCCTAAGTCTAGTACATATATCATTTTGAGGTTTTTACGTTATGTTGTAATTGAAGACTTTGAGTTGTAAAGTGTAATATGCATATGGAGATTGTAAACTGTACCTGAATACTTGAGGTAATATGTAAGCATGTAATATTATGGAAGGGCAATAGGCCTATTTTAGGAATATGATTATGTGTATGTTTAGAAGATGCATGCAATTAGACTTTGATGATTGAAACATATTAAGTATTAATCCAAGAAGCAACGTGAGATGTATTATATAAGAAAAATAAATTGTGATGGGTTGTAAGTACCCCAAGGCATTGTTGGTCCTTGTACGTGCCACCCACTGATTACTAGGTACTATTTGAGGGCATAGATCACTTGTATAAATTTGGGAAATGTTGGAAAAACAAAGAAAACTCTGGCGAAATTTCTAGGAATTGACAGTTTTTAGGTTAACTCTGGGAGAGCATATCTCCCTCCACAGAGGTCCGTTAGGGGCGTGCCATACGCCGTTTTGAAGTTTGTGATGTCCTCTAACTTGTGATAAAGTTTGGTAAAATTCTGGGTTGGACGTCTTCCTTGAGAGGGCTGTGAGGTAAAATTCTAGGTTGGACGTCGTCCTTCAGAGGGTTGTGCCATACGTCGTCCTTCATCTTTAGCTTATTGCACATGTGGCAGTTCTGGACCAGTTTTTGGAAAATTTATTCCCTCTTCATTTGTGGGTAAAATTAGGTGTATGATATATCAAATTGAAGCTTGAGGTGTCTAGTTTGTTGTATAAAAATTTGAGAGTAGTTGGTTGAGCGGATTTTCTGCAGTAATTCATTTAGTGAGGGATGTTTGGAGTTATTTTGGGGTTGCTGACAGCTTTGCTTGTCCAACTTCAAACGGCGATATCCGGAGCAAACGAGCTCGAAATAACTCGTGTGATAGCTTCATAGAAAGGTATTTAAGTAAGAAAAAAATATTTAAAGATGAAGGACTGGTTTTGAGCGGTGTGTCCGCAAGAAATTAATAACCGAATCATGTTCGGATGAGTAGAAAACGTAAAATTGGGAAATTAGCTAATTGGGTTTATGGGAACCCTTAGTGACTTGTAGTAAGTAAAATAAGTCATAAAAGTAGTTTAAACAAGTATTCAGCAAAGAGTTTACGGTTACGGTCACAACTTTTATTTATTACGTTTTTTACGGTTTTAACTGCTCGCGTAATAAACGGAAAAAGTTTACTCGCATTTTATAAAATAAATTATTGTAATTGTAACTGCGCTTAATATCATAATTAATGTTAATAATACCGGTGTATAACGGGCTATTACAATCCTCCTGATGCAGCATTCACCAAGGTTCTTGTCCTAGGTGTCATAGCTTGCAAGAAAATTCTCCCTTTTTCCCAAGCTTCAAAACCATGCTGTGGACACTTCCTGAGTATTCCTTTGAACCTTTCTCATGCTTCGTATAAGGATTCACTTTCCTTTTGTTCAAAAGAAGTGATATTCGCCTTGAGATTTGCCATCTTTGAAGATGAGAAAAATCGAGCCAAGAACTTGGTCGCCAAGTCATCCCAGTTGGTGATGCTTCCTTGAGGCAGTGATTGCAACCAACCTCTTGCTTCTTCCTTCAGTGATCATAGGAAGAGCCTGAGTAAGATAGTGTCACGAGAGACTCCATTCATCTTTAAGGTGTCACAATAAAGAAGAAAATTATCGAGATGAATGTATGGGTCTTCCGTACTTCCTCCGGTGAACTGATCTTTTTGAATCAATTACAACAATGCAGGCTTGAGCTCAAAATTGTTAGCATCCACATTTAGTCTAACAATGCTTGCCGTCTGCGGAACACGAGCTGGAATCATGTAATCTCCTAAGTTTCTTGGAAGATTCTGAATTCTATTGTTGTCAACCATGGTTTCTTCCTTTGGTTCCGTCGAGCTTGAAGCTTCTTTTTCTTTTATCTCTTTTGCGTTTTTTCTGAGCCTTCTAGCTGTCTTCTCTATCTCTAGGTCGAATTGCAAGGATTTTGGGATCAACAACACCTCGCATAAACTAGAAAATAGAATAATTAAATACAAATAAAATAAATAAATGCAAAAATAAAAATAATAATAAAAAAAGTAAAATAAATGAAATAAACGAAATAAAAAAATAAAAAACAATTAAAAAAACAATAAAAATAAAATAAAATAGAATAAAGTTATATAAATACATAAAATTTAAGTTGTAGGAAAAAAAGTCCAATCTAGATTGCTTATAGCTTCTTCTAATGTTGAAGACCCAATTCCCGGCAACGGCGCCAAAAACTTATTGCGACTCGGTAAGTGAACCAGTCATTACGTAATAAAAGTGTATCGGAGCACGAGATCGTTCATACAAGGATTGGTTTTGAAGCACTAGTTTGCTCATCGCGGTTTAGTTGGACAATTAAGATTTAGATAAAGAAAATTGAAATTTAAAGAAAACAATTAATAACATGCAAATTAAGAATTAAAAAGCAATCAAAAAGATGAATTGATTTAAAGATTAAACACAAGTGTATTTAGGGTTTCGACTTCCCCCAATATCCTCTTTATGTTATGAACTGTTAGCATATGGGTGTCCTAGAGACAATCTTTTGATTAAATAAAGGACACTAGATGTAGAACTTTGTTTGTCGCAAATAAATGAAAGCACTATTTATTCAGTTTCATATTGTGTCTCGATATTACTGTTAATATTATATGAACGAACTGGATAAACCCCTTGGAATAGAACAGGTATCTCTTGAGTATCTGTGATGAGATCACGATCATGAGGATTCAAGGATATTGCATGTCTATTCCTAATTATATGTTCCTAGTCTAGAGACACTGAGTTTGGGGATCAGTAATCTCGAGTAAAGACTAGTACGACTTATCTACTTGTATATGGATACAAGGTAACATGAGCTGCAGATATGGAGATATCTTAGCTAAAGTCGTGGGTGGACCTATAAGAGTATAGCTCGCACTGAACAGACCCAAAAGAGACTCTATGAGGAAATCTCACAGATAGTGTCATTAGAGTAATCTCTTTATGTTTGAGTATGTCTTTCCTTAGACCAGAAGTTATTACCTAGACTGTGTTCTTGAAGGCATGTTTTGATTGTATGCCTCGTCTGCCTGAAATATGGAGACTCATAGGTATACTGTTGGGCGTGTCCTTAAAGGGCACAGGGCTAGGGTAATAAGCTGAAGGAATTCGTCAAATCTCTGTGAGAGGTTAGGTTATCTGTAAACCGGAGAAATCGGGATGACATTTACAGGGACTCGGGAATCTATGCATAGTAAAAGAGATCATGAGATGATTTGCCTTTAGAGTCAGTAAATTGAAGATTCCCTATTTCGAATAAAGCTTACCCTAAACCGCAGGGGTTGATACATTTCCTTACCCTAGGTTAATGGGAAGATAACCGAGACGAAGGGAAATACATACGGTAACCAAATATGTGCAATAGGTTGATCAAGTCATTAATCTGACTAGTTCTGGGGCAACAAAGCATTGCTAGTGCTCTGTGTTGTCATTAATTGGGTTGTGGGCTTGTTGGGCCCAAGCCCAGTTATGTCAGAAGCTAAGTTGGACCTAATGGGTCACACACTAACACCTTGTAGTCATGATGGACTAGCTTTAAAGGTATTGGGCCTAATAATGGTTGTTAGCCCAAGAAGCTGTTTGGAAGCCCACCTAAATGGGTGGGTGGTGCATGGAGTTTAGTAATGGGCTTGGATAGTCCAAGCCATTACTAATTAATTTAATTAGTTAAATTAATAATCAAATATTTGAATTTTGAATTTTGAATTTGAAATTTGAATTTTGAAATTTGAATTTGAAATTTGAATTTTGAAATTTGAATTTAGAATTTGAATTTCGAAATTCGAATTTTGAATTTGAAATTTGAAATTTGAAATTTGAATTTTGAAATTTGAATTTGATTTGAATTTTGATATTCGAATTTTGAATTTGAAATTTGAAATTTTGAATTTTGAATTTTGAATTTAAATGTTTGAACGTTTGAATTCAAGTGTTTGAATTCGAATTTGAATTGGTTTTGAAAAGTTGTTTCATAACAAAAGGATAAGACAGATCTTATTGTAGCATATTCCTTGGATCAAGAAGCATCTTTGGAGCACTTCCTTGGCTGTTTGGTGCGCAAGTTTAAGTGATAAGGATGACATCTTATAACTTAAAACAAAGCTTCATTCAAATTTGGTGGTTGAGTGAATCAGTGGGTGAGTTGATTCAAATTTTGAATGCAACTACTCAATGTATTTGGACCCTTTCTAGGGCTGAATTATGCGCATGAAAAGTATATACTATATGATAGTTTATGAATTTAAGTTTAAATTATTTTGAACTTAATTTCATGTGGATAAGATTGGAGGTTGTTGGCAAAATTGGTTTTGCAACAGCTCCACCTTATCCTCCCTAATCCATGCGCAAATTTCAAATTGTTTTGAAATTTTGTTTTCATTTTGAATGATTTAAATCCCTCCTCCTCTCCAAGTGTGCGCATAACAATACTTGTTCCTCACCTTAGGGTTTTGTGAAAACCTAGCCAACTCTCCTCCATCGATGCACCATTCTGTAGGGTAGCTCACTACACCTTTCCAAACAGAATACCTAGCCTCCACCTTCACCACTTGTGCGGATAGCAAGCCTCACTGTGGTGTTCATCTGGTGGCTTTCAAGAAAGGGTTCTTGCATCATTGACGAACGGTGGTGTGGATCACCATTAGAGGGTTTGAACCCTTCAAGCCTGACATCTGATCTCCCTGACTGATCAGGCCAAAAACAAGGTAACATCATGCTGTCTTAAAGCATGAACCTATGTGTGCATGTATGTTCCGCAGTAAAATTTTTGTTTTACACCTTACATGCATCGGCCTTCAAAGGCCAGTTTACTTTCATGAACTACACTGACAAGAATCTGCTCTTAAAATAATGCCAATCAATTCTTTCTAAGTCAATTAGGTCTCAATTCCTTATTACCCTAAATCTATGTGATCTTAGGAGAACCCTAGCTGCCCGGTTATTCCCCAAGAAAATATGCATTAAGATCAAGAATTTAAGGATTGCACAATTACCCAATGTCTATCCCTAGATCACAAGGATTGTGATAAATTTATCAAATCAGGGTTCATGTACCAACATCCCTAATGTCATACAATTCCCCTAAGAATAACCAAAAAAATGAACCAAACCAAACCGCTCTTAAAATAATCGATTTTTAAAAACCATTTCATAAACCGAACTGGTTTTTAAAGAACCAGTTCATGAACCGAACCATTTTGAACCGATCCGAACTGTTTCCGAACCGAACTGAACCATTTTCAAACCGAACCAAATTTATTTTTATAACTTTATTTTTAAAGCTTTTAATTTTTTTTTTCAAAAGAGGGTCGACCCGAACCAGTTCAGAATGAACTGAACCGTTTCCAACCGAATTGAACCACTTCCGAACCGAACCAATTTTAACCGAACCGAGACACTTCCGAACCAAACCATTTAAACCAATTCGATTCGGTTTTTTAAAAAATCTGGATCGGTTCGTCCCATGCACATGCCTAGTGCCAACCTTCTTTTTATAGAAGAAACCATATCTTTTTATTTTCTTGTGTGATCTTGCATTAAATCTTAAGCCATATCTTTTAATTTCTCAATGAAATCTTTACTATAATCTCCAATCATAACTTTAATCAAATCTTTAAAATCTTCTCTTTTATATCTAAAGGAAACAAACTTCAAAAGAGAAGTTGGGGAGTGTGTAACATCCCACGTAATTAGGGAAAATGCATAAAACACTATAAGGAAAAGAACGCATGTGTGGAAATTCGAATTATATGAAATTTTGTTTGGTGCTCGAATTAGATGGTTACTAGTGGGAAATTAATGGTAAGTTAGGAAAATTATTTGAATTATAATGATAGGTGTGAATTCATTTTTAGACATGTGAAACATTGGTAAAAGATGTAAGAATAAATTAATAGCAACCTATAGAAAATTTAAAAATACTCATAAGACTTGGGAACTTATAATTCTATTGGGCTAGTAACTAAATTAGTCACACCCTTGGGCTGCATATTTTTTTGGAACCCTTTTCTAGTTTGGGCCGAAGCCTAAGGGCCATAAGAAGCATCCTACATTCAGCCCAAATACCCATCTATCTTACCTTATCCTAGAATCTTTCGAGGTAGTCAATGATTGGCTTAGAACCCATACATGGCAAAGAAAATAAAATAAAATTATGTCACATGCATTCCCTTGTTTAGCGCTGAAATGGGCAGCAAGCAAGCTGATGGCTTGTGCCATTAGGCAACTTTAGGCAGCCTTGTTAACATGCAGCCTATGGAAGGAGAGAGGCCAGATTTGCATGTTAGTTGATTAGGCAGAAATCCCTTAGCCTTCCTCTTCTCTTGTGCGCATGAGTAAGAGAAATTTCTGATTACTTGTGAAGATTAACCTTGTGCATTCAGCTTTCTAAACATGCAACCATTGAGAGAGGTGTTTTTAGTTTGCATGTGATCCCATTGGAGCAGAAATTCTACACCCTTTTGACCTCCTTTTATGCGCAAGAGAGGAGAGAGTGAGCCAAACAATTCTGATCTTGTAGCCATTTTAAATCAGCCATTTAGGCTTCATTCCTTCACCCAAAATAGCGCTGCATGTTGGAGAAAAAATAGGTTGAAGTTTTGACTCCTAAAACAGAAACAAACTTAGCCATTTTATTCCCCTCTCTTCCTCAAAAGCCGTGATCTTAGGAGGGTGAAACCATCTAAGAAATTCATATTTTACTTCCCCTTTTCCTCACTTCAAACCGTGAACCTGTTTTGAGGAATCACCAAAGTCTCAAACACACTTTCTTATCTTTCCTTATTCGGCTGTGCACCTTTGTTTTTTAACCATTTGAAGTCTTAGCAAGATGAAGTGTGCGGTCTTAGCACTGTTTGGGTAGCTGTTCTTGTCAATCTTTTCCTTGGGGAAGTTGTACGTGGGCGAAGAGGTAGGAGATTGAATCACAAACTCTCCTTTCTTTTCTTTTTCAGTTTTAGTATGAATTCTAAGAGGATGTACTCTTTTCATCCTCTTTGTTCCATTTCTGCTTCAACAAGCCCTTGCGCCCAAGATAATGGAATCAGTTTTGGAGCTTGAAAAATAGATCCCTTTTTATTGATGGACTATTTTTCTGGATTCATATAATTAATTAAACTTGTATATGTTTAGACTCCTTAATATCGCACCATAGGTAGTTTAGTTGAGTAGGAGAATAGAACTCTTTAATTCTTTTGTTGATGCACACCGATTCTGCCTTGACAAAAACCTTGGAATTAAATTGCGGATTAACCGTTGGTAACGCTAATATAAGTCAGAATGTTGTAAGGAATGAAAGCATGGAGAAAACCTTATAAATGTGCAGAATTCTACTCACTGTTTTAAGACAAACGTTGATGTTTTCTGCTCTATTGTAAGAAAAACGTTGTTGTTTTCTGCTCACTATTTTCAGTAAAGCGTTGCTATTTTCTGCTCACTTTTTGCTGTAAAATGATCTTCTGCTCACTGTTTTAGTGAGGAAAATGATGTTGTATTTTACTCATTGTTTAACATTGGGAAGACTAATTTGAAGTCAGAATATTTTAAGAATATAACCTTGTAGGCAGAATGGGAATTTAATGGAAAAGGGGATTAAAAAACCTATGTTTTAGGTAGGAATGTTGTGGTATATAATTCTGATGTGTTGCACTTGATTTAGGTGCGCATAAACAATGAGAAACGTAGAATATTTCGCTGCTGTTTGGTAATTGTTTGAGGCACACAAGGTAAGTGTTAGGCGATATTACCTAATGTGACTATTGACTAGTGTATGAAGTTGTAACATTGATGTGCCTCTGGCAAGTGTGATTTTTCTGTGTTAAAATTGACAAGAATCGAGTTATAAGAGAGCAATTTAAATACATATTTGCTAATTATATTGATTCTTTCTATGTCAATAATATTCACTTTTTAGTTGTATTTTTACAGGGAAAAGAAGTGAAAATTATAAAATGCCTGTAATGCAATTTTACATGGGTGCAACACACTATAAATTCCAGAAGCATGGCGCGGACCGGCACCACACTGGCGCACACCCGCGCCAGTTTCCGAACTGCACAACGGTACTTTGGAAGTGGCGCCAACTGGCACCACTATGGCGCCAACCGGCGCCGGATTTTGGAAAATCAAAAGAAATGTCAGTAAAGTGGCGCTACTTGGCGCCATTTCCATGCCAAGTAGCGCCAAATTGAAGCCTACTAGCGCCATGTTTTTGTGTGACTTTTGGTGGCGCCTAGTGGCGCCAAAATGGCGCCAACTAGCGCCACTTTGCGAGGAATTTGTTCCGGTTTTTCAATTCTGGCAGTAGCGTGGCGCCGACTTGCGCCAAACCTGCGCCAACCGGCGCCGGTGTACGGGACGGATCTCCGTGTTTCTGAGGGGCATTTTTGGAACAAGAAGAAAATAATATAAAAGGAACTTTTATGTAATTAGGTCAGCAGACTGACACTTCCAAAAAAATTCTGGAAATTGTGAGACGGAGGAAGAAACAAAAGAGGCAGATCTGGAGATTGGAGGAGGAGGGCACTGGAGTCGTTCTTCGTTCTTCATCTCCTTCTAGTATTTCTTTATCTCTTGTTTTAATTTTATGTTGAATTTTAGATCAGCGATCATGATGTTGATCGGCTAGATCATTTTTATTGTAGTCAGGGTCACGATCCATATGTGAACCCTTGACATGAAGGATTGATTTGTGATTTTTAATTTATATAATTATCTTTATCTTTACTCTGTGCGAATTTTATATTCCCTTTGTTAGAATTGATCAATCTGATAGTTGGGGATATTCTGAGGATCAAAACCCTAGATAGGAATATTGGGGTTTTGATCTGGAAAGGGGGTAAGATAACAATCTGTATACGTGCTAGGAATAGACGTGTATACGATTGCAAATGCTTAAATTATCGCGCCCATTCTTGATCCCATGAGAAACATTGCAAGGAATTGGGGTTTCTCATGGGATTAAAGGGTTAACCCTGCAAGGAATTGAGGGTTAACTACTAAATCTTTTTAGATGATAATTTATCTGAGTAATTATATAAATGATTATTATAAATCAATCCGGAGTAAAAAGCGGGAATCATTTGGTGAATGAACCCTGGCTACAATGCTTTTTTCATTTTCTCTACAAATCAATTTTCAATTTTATTATTTTATTTTTCAATCCAAAAACACAAAAACAAGTCTTTATTTTTAATTTCACTCAATTTGACAATATTTGTCACAAAAACCCTATTTGAATTACTTCCGTTCTTTTAGAAGAAAGTTTAATTGATATTAGATCCCAATCCCTGTGGAGACGAACTTTATTTATCACTTTATTACTTGTGCGATCGGTATACTTGCCGGAGTGCATCAAGTTTTTGGCGCCGTTGCCGGGGATTGGCGTTTCTCATATCATATAATCTTAATCTTTAGGATTGGATTTGTGAATATTTGTGAATATTTTTATTTTCTTTATTTATTTTAATTTTAATTTTATTTGAACAGTGCTACTGATCTCTTTTTTTTGAGTTGTACGCGAGGTACAATCCCAGAATTTCCACTTAATTTGGAAATCACTAGAGCAGAAAAGAGGAACAGAAAACTTGCTCGGAAGAACCTTGTATTCAACGAGTTAGGAATTCTGTTTGAAGGAGCACAAACAATGGCTGGGAATAATGATGATGTGGACAATCCATTTATGGATACTATTCTGACTCCATCTTTTAATATGCCTAACTCAAGCATTGTTCAACCTGATATTGGTAACAATAATTGGCAGCTTAAGTCTTCCAATATTCAATTGGTGGAGAGAGCTCAGTTTGGTGGAGAGGAAAATGAAGATCCTCATAGGTTCATTGACAGATTCCTGATGATCTGTGACTCAACCAAGCACCCCCAGGTGTCCAATGATGCAGTCAGGCTGAGACTGTTTCCCTTTGCTCTTAAAGGGAAGGCTTTGAATTGGTTGGAAAGGCAACCAGCAAGAAGTATTCCATCATGGGAGAGTCTCTCAAATAAATTCTTTGCTGAGCTCTTTTCCATGGAGAGGTTTAACCAGATGGTGAATGATATCACCAATTTCACCCAGGCTGAGGGTGAAACTATGTGTGCAGCCTGGAATCGCTTCAAGGATCTAATGAGGAGATGTCCTCATTACCCCATGACCAATGGTGATCAGGTCCGAATATTTTTCAATGGGTGTAAACCTGAAGTTCGGATGGTGCTGAATGGTGCAGCAGGTGGTAGCATCAAATCCTTGAGAGCAAATGAGACTCTTGAGTTAATAGAAATAATGGCTGTCAATGAAAATGAAGATATGACAGCCAAGCCTAAGAGAGGGATTCTACACCTGGATAACAATGATGCGGTTCTGGCTGAGAATAAATTGTTAGCACAACAACTAGCAAATTTGACCTCAAGGCTGGACAAGATGCAATTTTCCACTATCCAAGCTGCAGCTGTGGTTTGTGAATATTGCAAGGGTGAGCATGAATCCAATGAATGCTCCTCTTTGTTATCTTCTCACTCTCCTCAACAAGTGCAGGTGAATGGAGTATGGTACGAGCAAAGGTCTCCACCAAGAAACATTCCTAGGAATCAGAATTTCCCTTCTGGAAATAACAATTTTCAGAGGAGAACTCAAGGCACAGGACTGGATTACAATTCCAACAACTACTTGCAGCCTCCACCAGTCCAAGCTAAGGAGCCTTCTGATTTGGAAAGGTTAGTTGGACAAATGGCCCAACACTCCAATGCCTTCATGGAAGAGACTAGGGCCACCACTAAAAACATGAATGCTTCTATCAGGAATTTAGAGAATCAAGTTGGCCAGCTGGCTAAGCAAGTTGCTGATAAAAATCCAGGAACTTCCTCTAGTAACACATTTAAAAATTCCAAGGAGGATTGTATGTTTATCACAACTAGAAGTGGTAAGGTGGTAAGAGCTCCAGAAAAGCTTAAGGAGCCAGAAAAAGAAGAGGAGATTCCTTCTGATGTACAGATACCTATTCAGAAAGGTGAATAAAAAGAGCCTCCTATTGTTGCTGAAAAGAAGAAGTTTGAGCTGAATCCTGAATATGTGCGAGCCATGGCACCTTATCCTGGCAGATTCAATAAGGATGCTCAAAAGTAACAATATGGCAGATTTCTTGATATTTTTCAAGAAATTGCATATAAATATCCCTTTTGCTGAAGCCTTGGCTGGCATGCCAAATTATGCCAAGTTTATGAAGGACCTCTTGTCAAGAAAGCACAAGTTGCAGGAATGCCAAACGGTGACACTCACTGAGGAGTGTAGTGCTATTATTACGAAGAAGTTCCCGCCTAAGCATCATGATCCAGGGAGCTTCAATATTCCTATTGAAATTGGGAACACCAAATTTGGTAGAGCCTTGTGTGATCTTGGGGCAAGTATAAATCTAATGCCCTTGTCTATTTGTAAATCTCTGGGGATTACTGATTTGAAACCCACTTTGGCATCTCTTCAACTTGCTGATAAGTCTGTAAGAAAGCCTAGTGGAATAATAGAAGATGTTCTTGTGAAGGTAGACAAGTTCATCTTCCTTGCTGATTTTGTAGTATTGGATATGGAAGGAGGAGCTGAAATGCCGCTTTTGCTGGGTAGACCTTTCTTAGCTACATCTCGTGCACTAATTGATGTGGAAAGCGGGAAGTTAGAGCTAAGAATGAATGATGAGACTGTTACTATTCATGTCTTTGATTCTTTAAAACAGTCTTCTCATAAGGACAATTGTTTTAGTCTTGAAGTCTTTAAGGAAGAAAAAGATGTAGCGGTTGAGGTTCCTCAAAATCTAAAAGTTGATGTCAAAGAAGATGGAACCCCAAAAGTGGAAGTGAAGGATCTTCCTCAAAATTTAAAAGGAGATGTCAAAGAGGTAAGTACGCTTCAAAAGAGGCGTAATCCTACAAAGAAGAAGGCAAGGAGAAAAGAAGTGGTGAGATTCTTTGATACAAGTTGGAAGAGATACCGGGAGCTGAAATTTGACAAGAGACACCGAGACTCTATCTCTCGGAAAAATCAAAGTTTCAAAGAGTTCTTAACTTGGATCCATGGTTTGGACCAAATCTGGGAATGGTGGTCCCATAAACCAAGGCATCCAGTACCACCGGACCCTTCATTTGCTGAGTCATCCCACACTGCTGAGGAGGATGACATGGAGGGCTGATCTTATCTCCTTGCTGATGGAGATATTGTATATTAGTTTATTTTTCTGTTTCGTATTTTTAAGTTATTTTGTGTTGGTATATTTTTCTCTGATGTTTTAATGTG
>JAVKPL010000366.1:0-14666 GCA_032173675.1 Gastrolobium villosum
TGCATTATATTAATTCTTTTTTAAATTTTAAATTTTAAATTGCCGATGCTTGCATTTGTAAGTAGCCAGGCTCTTGTTTGATCTGGACCAGGGTGTAATGAATCCCTCCTTTAAGATATATGGAAAATCAAATATCGTTGGTAATTTAATAGTGAATAGGAAAAACAATTAACATTAATAACCCAATTCACTTTACGCAAGAGCAAAAGATGAAAATGGATTCGTTGGCTTGTTCTGCGTTAGGCAGGGAACAGTTGATCTTGTCATGTAATATATTTTGTTTCAACATGCTATCTTTTAAGATAAATTTTTTCAATAATGCTGTCTATCATATAGATTTTTATACGAATATAAAAGATAAGAATAAATATCTATTTGATTAAGTAAAAACTACAAGTGTTACTAGTTTAGTCAAATAATAACAAAATATGAATAGCATGATTGAACCTTTTATTTTAAATCTATAAAAAGACAAAAATAATATTCTTAATCCGCAATAGACAAACAGTGATTAAGGGTCATCAATCAGTAATCAGCATTTACTTAAATACTACATGTAGTTGAAGAATTTCTCCATGGACATCCTGAAACGAAGCTCCGGCATATGGGTATCGGAACTGGTATCGAACCTGGACGTGATGTGGGACAAGATCGAAGTAACACTGTCGAAATCCACATCTGCAAGCTACATTTTCCCTCTCCAGCAATTCCTCTTCGCGTTCCTTTGCAAAGTCCTCACCGGCGCGGACCCTTCACGCGACTCCAAAATCGCCGAGTCAGGGTACGCCATGCTTGACCGTTGGCTCGCCCTTCAGATCCTCCCCACCGTCAGCATCGGCATCCTCCAACCCCTCGAAGAAATCTTCCTCCATTCCTTCGCCTACCCTTCTTTCCTCGTCAGTGGAGACTACAACAACCTTTACAACTTCGTCAAACAACACGGTAATAAATTCCCTTCTCCTACTTAATTATGTTCTTTGCACATTCAATTCTTTTTACATTCTTTTATTTTTTTATTAGGATAAACTACTAATATATTTATTTTCATGTGATTTAATTAATAATCAAGATATGATTAACCGATTATAAATAGGTTTAGTATGTGTAATTACACAAAGTTACTTTTTTTTTTTTTTTTCCATTTTACATGTCAGCGATATTAAGGATAGAGAAAATAAAAGTAGTTTTTCATATTTACGCAAAGTATTACTATATGATCGGTAAATCTTATTTTGTGTAAATCATCTAAAACGACACAAGTGTGGTGGCTCAGTTGATAGTATGAGGATTGAGTGGTGGGAGAGGACCTCAGAATCCCACAAACACCATCCGAGAAGGAGGGGCATAAGTACCGTACTCCTTGGACTCGCTCCCGAACTCTGGATTAGTTTCATGGGCGGTTCAAAGAGTCGAACCCGTGGAGATACCGGTGATTCTAATTCACCTCAAAACGGTGATTAGGATCAGTTTCAAAAAAAAAAAAAAAGACACAAATCGCGTGCTTTTAAATTTTAAATGAGTCTTTTTACCTTATAAATAAAGTGAAAATTTATTTTCATAACTTGCTACTAATATATCTGACAATCACTAACATGCACCATCATATCATGAGATCATCTTCTCTATAGTAGGTACATCTGTCATTTAATAAATACATTTGGATAAAGAAAATATTTTTCTCTCCTTTTTTTGTGTGAAATTTTTCCCTCCTTTTAAATACAAGCATGACATTCCTTCTTCATTTTTTTTATTGAAGGGATGCACTTGAGTGAATGATGGTATAGCAGTAATACCATAGATATTTTCCCTGGCCAAAAAAATGAAAGTTTGGTTAATTTTATTTGAAATTAACAGGCAAGGAAGTGATAAAGAGGGGTGAAACCGATTTTGGGTTGAGTCAAGATGAGGCAATCCACAACTTGCTTTTCATCTTGGGTTTCAACGCGTTCGGTGGGTTTTCGGTTTTCCTTCCGAGTCTGATAGACACCATAGCCAGTGACTCGACCGGGTTGCAAGAGAAGCTGAGGAAGGAAGCGAGGGAGAAGGGCGGGTCAACTCTGGGGTTTGACTCGCTGAAAGAGATGGAGCTCATTCAGTCGGTGGTTTACGAAACTCTCCGGCTTAACCCGCCGGTTCCGCTGCAGTACGGTCGAGCCAGGAAGGATTTCCGGCTCAGCTCGCATGACTCGGTGTTCGATGTGAAGAAGGGTGAGCTGCTGTGTGGGTACCAGAAGCTGGCAATGAGGGACCCAGTCGTGTTCGATGAACCGGAGAGTTTCAAACCGGACCGGTTCACGACAGAGAAAGGGGCCCAGTTGTTGAACTACTTGTATTGGTCCAATGGGCCTCAAACCGGGTCTCCCAGCGGGTCCAATAAACAGTGTGCTGCTAAAGACATTGTTCCCTTTACTGCGGCTTTGATTGTGGCCTACTTGCTTCGCAGGTACGATTCCATTAAAGGGGATTCCAGTTCCATCACTGCCCTTCAAAAGGCCAAATGAAGGGTCAAGATTGAGGATTGCTTCTTAATTGCGTATTATCAGAGAGTGATAAATACGTGTTTTCTCTCTGGATGTTGTATTTAATCAAAGAGTATTTACTCATGTGATTACAGTGAGTAGAGTTTAATTATTATTTAATAACTACTTATGATAGAGCGTATAAATGCAAGTTTATGTAAATATCTCTATTATTTCATTATTTGATCATAACATAGGCTGAAGAGGGAAATGTCTTAAATGAAGACCGGCTTTAAATGTTAAATAAATAAAATTATGATACCATGAATCATTAAATTGTTTTAACTCTTAGCTTAAGCAATAATCAGAACTAACTTTCAAACCAGAACTTTCAGAAATGGAGGTTAGAAATACAAGAGCATTTGTATTGCATTTTTACAATTATGACTTTTCATGAACTCTATTATGGACTATGGAGGCAATACCATGATACCATGTCTAAGCAGTAGTATGAGATTTGGCAACCCTTTCTTTCCATCCTTTCTGACGAGCTCTCAGTTCCCACAATGTTGTAAGCTTCTTCTGAGCCACTAATACCATTTCAGCCTTTTCCCTTGCCTCCTCACATGTCTCCATCCCTGAATTACACTTATCTGCTTCCTTTTGATACTGAGAAGCAATCTTCTTAGCCTCAAGCAGAGCCATGCCAGCACGTTGTTGAATTTTCGAAGCTTCAGTTTCTCGTACCTCTAGTTCTTCTGACAATAGCTCCGCAAAGTCCTTTTCAGTGTCTCCATTCACCTCTGTGTTGTGCTTTGCACAATCTAAATCACAATTCAATTAATAGTTGGTAAAATGAGTTGAATATGAAAATTGAAAAACAGATATAAAAACAATATTTTGTGACAATACATACAGCTGCAGGAAAAATAGAAATTATGTTCTTAAGCTTTCATGAAATCTTCAAGCAGATACTTATCCATTAAAAGTTGACCTAATCTAAGGAGAAACAACAAACTAGCTAACTAGTTAAAGTGAGACTAATTATGTTACTTCAGCTCCTACCATCATACAATTGTGCTTCACATAGAGTGATAGAGAGGTTGTGATAATAAGGAAAGGGTTACTTATGTACAGTACACCAAGTGAGATATTTCATTCGAGTTCATTTAGGAAATAGAAACCAACCTCCAAATGAAATGTTGCTAAGCCCTGCAGAAATACAAAAACAAAATAAAATGAAATAAGCACATGTTTGATTTGTTGTTGGATCAAGGAAAAGGAGCAGCAAATCATGAATAAAAAACAGTCTTCAATTGGATCTAGAATTGCTTTGATATTACAAAAATAAATGAAATAACTTACAAATTTATTAGTGATAACCAAAGGCTTTAGAAGTATTTATAGGTTATTGTGCTTAGGTCAGTACTTGTTTTAATAGAAAATATAAATAGGCTATGCAGGGATACTTTGGCTCATCATTTTGAAGTGAATGCGCGGATTAATATGGTTGCAACTTTTAACTGCTTTGAGTTAGATAAGCAATAGGCAATTTGCAAAAGAAAAAGGACTTTTTCTAATATCAAATTAAAAGCTTTGGTTAAATCCGTTGAAAAGGGTGGAGGTGCGGGTGGGGGTGGCAGTAGACTGAGTTTTTTATAAAGGTACTCACTCACAAATCACAATTATCTCAGAACTTCAGTAAGACTTTCCTCTTTCAGTAACACTGCTCTAAATAAATAATTTTCATGATTTTAATAAAAATTGCTTAACCAAATGGTGGTATTTTAATCGGCGAAGCTAGGTAAATGAAAATGAAAGAGCTTAGATTCGATTCCTACATATTATTTTTAGGAGGGATTTAAAAATCTTCATCCCCTATTCATCTCGCACTCCGGATTAGTCTCGTTATTGACTCAAATAGTCGAAACTTGGGAGCCAACTCGCTTAAAGAGGTAATTAAGATTAAGTTAACTTAAAATAAAAATAAAAAGAGAAATTGCTTATGCCAGTGGATAAATGCAATTTTCATGATTTTAAATTACTGAAGCAGCCATCCGAACATGAAGGACGAACTTGATCAAAACAATATAATAGTAACAATAATAAGTAAATACATTAAACACCGTACAACCAGATCACACAAAGTTTCTATATTTAGATCGAAAGCCCAAACACATGACTTGATCAAAACAGTTATAGGCCTTGTTATCAGCAGGAAAGAACAAATTGATGATATCTTGAACTTAGTGATTCAGCAGGTGAGGAAGTTATTAAATCAGCAACTGATGGCCAAGTTGTTAACTTTAAGATGAGATGTGGATACCCAGATAGGGAAATAGGAGAATGAAGGGAGAATAAAAGAAAATACATACCTTGGGGCATCAAAATCATGGGTTGGGAAGAACAATCACAGAGACAAGGACCGCAACCAGAAGAAGAGTACTTCGCCGCTTCGATGAGGTGCCAATAGAGAGGGGGACCCGCTATGTAACCTGCAATGCAAAGCGCCACCACCCACAAACCCACCCTCACTAGAACCCCACTACAACCCATACCTCTCTCTCTCTCTGATGGTTCAGTGCAGGAACCGAATGAAATTTGTAGAGAGAAAGAGAGAGAGAAAAATAAATTGAAGTATGAAATAAAATGAAGATTAGTTAAAGGTTACAGAAGTAGGCAATAGCAATTGCTAAGAAGCTTCTCCTTCATTGGTCACTGTTTTGCCTAACTTCTCCATTCTGTTATAATTGCAATATGGATAGATAGATATCTTGGAGTGACACGAAATTCTATGAATCTGATTAAACTCTTTCTTTTTTATTTGATAGTGGAATCTCAGTTGAATCCTAACTAACTGATTATATTTAGGATTTAATCAGTTTAAAATTCAGTTCAGTTTTTCAAATTATTTAAAAATCCCTATCAAATTTAAGATCACTGCAGGATAAAGATAGTTACTTACTTTGATTAAGGGCAAGTTAGTTTTTTTTTTTAGCAAAAAGCTAATTTTTTTTAAGAAAAAAAAAACACTTCTACTACAAAATTTGTTTGAATATTTACTTTAAAAAAAAAGTTAAAAATCTATATTTTTGAAAGATAAAAAATTTAGCTTCTGAAAGAAAAAAGCAAAAGTCAAAAATTAAATACTAATAGATTTTTAAAAAACTAAATAACCTTTCTTTTCGTAAAAAATATTTTTAAAGTAAATAAGAAATAAAAAATATTTTTTTAAAAAGCCACGAGCTTGAGAGTCGAGATGACTCCTTTGTTGGATCTCAATATTATCATATCCACCGGGCGTGTTTACGGTCGGGATTGGATCATTTTTGGAAGAAAATATCATCTAATCCAATCACTTCGATTTGATCATATAATCATCCCTTCGATTTGGATTTTTTTTTAATCCGATCCGATCCAATTCAATTTTTTCCGTTTTGGATTGTATAGGTTTTCGGTTTTTTGAAAATCCTAAAATTTGTTTCATGACTATTGTTCAACTAACATCTTTTGTATATATTGACTTTGTAAAAAAATTGAAATAAAAAAGAATCAATAAACAACGACAATATAGTTTTTTTTGGGCTATGAGATATGAAGCTTTACACAGATGAAATTTTGTTGATGAGATGTGACTAAGTTTTTTTTTTTTTGATTTAGTTAATGGGTTAATGGATCTTGGGTTTAGAGATTTTTGGACTATGATTGGGGAATGGCTCAAGTAGGCAGAGGGGAATTTATATATTGGATCGGTTTGGATTGAATCAGTTTTTATCCGCCCATCCGAAAACCGATCCAACGAAGATCCATAATATCCACAACATTATCTTCTCTTTTTTTTCCTTCAAATTGTTACACGGGACTGGTTTACGTATTTCAGTTAATTAATTTTACCTTCCAATTTTTTTATTTAATCAGTTTTCTTTTCTTGGATTATCTATTCAAATATAGTTTGTTCAATAAATTTCAATTTGATTTTTTCTTGTTTTGGGTGGTTTAGTAATACTTAGGCTTGATCAATCAAGGATCTTTCTTTGTATATATGGGCCGTTTAGTAGAGAGAATAAGGCAAAGATAAATATGAGTAAGAGTCTGTTTAGTTTCTTTCCTTTTTAAACTATAAGTTAATTTTAAGTTATTATATAAATTTTTTAGCTTAAAAACATATTTCAAGAAAAGTATGTTATTATCTATAGCTCTTTATTAAAAAAAAATATATAATTCAAGAAAAACTAATAAGAGCTTAAAAAATGTCAGTGCTATATACACAAAATATATGAAAAAAAGAGTTAACAAATTTTATTTTTCTCATTAATGGTATTAATATCATTTACATCAAACTGCATAATTAGCGTCAATGCGGTTTTATTTCTAATTATACTAAACTATAAATTGGAATAGGATTGATGTTTGAATTTACTCATTCATTTTCTTATTCTATGGAATATCATTCTTTGCATCAAACTACACGAGTTTTGAGAATCAAATATGAAAGTTACGATGATGAGAAGGTGTTGTTTTTAACATTTTTTTTAGTAAGGAGAATTGAATTATTTTGTATTGTTTGTAACTGATTTTTTTTTTTAATGTTATTCAAATCGTTTTTGTCATACTACATATATGAGGGAAAAGCACCCTTTTTAAGTTTTTGGATAAAAGAATTACGCGATTAAAGTTGTTTGGATAAATTTTTCCAAAGTAATGCAGTCAAACATGTCACCTATGCTGACGGGACTAGTCCCGTCACTAATACTGACGGGACTCGTGCCACGTCAGCGCCACGTAGGCAGTCTAATTACCGTAAAGTTTTGGAAGGCCATAACTTGTGACTCGGGTATCCAAATCACATGATTATTTTTTTGATTTCACATAACTTTTCGAGATCTACGTAATGACATCTCATTTGACATATTTTATCTCGCACAAACATAGTTTGAAGATCTTATGAATAAACACTCTTGTGATTGTGGTACAATTGTTATAAATTCAAACTATGTTTGTGGCAGATAAAATATGTCAAATGAGATGTCATTGCGTAGATATCGAAAAGCTATGTGAAATCAAAAAAAGAATCATGTGATTTGGATATCCGAGTCACAAGTTATGACCTTCCGAAGTTTTACGGTAATTTGATTGTCTACGTGGCGCTGACGTGGCACGAGTCCCGTCGGTATAAGTGACGGGACTAGTCCCGTCAGCATAGATGACATGTTTGACTGCATTACTTTGGAAAAACTTATTCAATCAGCTTTAATCGGGTAATTCTTTTGTCCAAAAACTTTAAAATTGTGCTTTAGCCACATATATGACTATTAATTTAAAATTTATTTGGCGAAAATATATTTTTTATTTTGAAAAAATTGCAATTTATTTTATGTAATTTAATATGTTCTATTTAAAATTATGACTTTTAAGATGTAAAAAAACTTAAAATAGACTCTAATAATGTATAAAAAAAAGGTCCAAAGAAAAAAGGGTTTAAATTTCATTTTAAAAAAATGTGTCAAATTTTGATATAAAACATATTTTTGTCTATTTATATTATTTAATTAACTTCAAACACAAGATTTATTAACATAATTCTATCGTATTATTTGTTATATTTATATACGCATCAAACACACCATATGAAATAAGCTTTTTAAAATCTCTTTTTTTCTACTTTCAACCAACTTTTAGTGCATGTTTGGAGTCTCTTATTTTTAGCTTCCTTTCTCTTTATAAGCAAAAGTTAGGCTAAATAAGTTTGAGAAAAGTTCTTAGAATGAAAAACTTTTTTTATAAGAAACAGAAAAGCCAAAAGCTCAATGATTAGTCAAAAATAATATTGAGTGGCCAAGAGTTTAATTACCTAGTTATTATTACTTATTTTATTTTTTTACTTAAATTATGTTGGTCTAGTAATGATTTAACTAATTAAATCCTAGTATTTAACCAACCAAAAGGATAATTAAATTGAATAATGAGAATCGTAATTCCTGAAAAGGAGTGAATTTATAGTGGTCCGGGACCACAAAATATTGGGTGAGACTCAGGTGAGAGAAAGAGAGAAAAAGTTGAGGAGAGAGGAGAAATAAATAAATAAATAATACATGTGTCAATTTTTGAGTGGAAAGACCATGGTCCGGGAGCATATTAAAAAATTTCCATAGAGGGAGAAGTACAAATTTAAAATCGAATTAGTTGGATTTCATGTAAAAAAAGAAATATTAGCCAAGAAATATATAAGTGAACCGTTTACATTGACACATACGTTCTTTCGTGCAAGTAATCAACACCCCTTGTTAGAAGAACTTGATGTCTTCCATGTTACAGGAACTTTATTTGCACAATGTAAGCATAATGCAAAGAAACCAAGTAGTTGAATACATTCATGACAACCACATGAATGTATATGATCAACCCGTAATGGTACTTTTGCAAAAGTGCACAAAGAGGAAAGCCAGCACTGACGACTTGCATATTGTGGATAAGGGAATCCCATACTTTCCTTTCCCAAACAACCCTTTCAAAAATGGCCAATAACATATAACCAAATATGCACTGCATAAAACTTCCCCTATCCCAGATCCATGTCCACTTCTAACCGGTGGTTGCCATCCAAAGCAGCTAGTAACCAGTGCTATGACTTGAACAAACAAAATAGTTGTGCCAGGTACAAAAATTGGAGACTCATTGAAAATGAACCTACCAGCATTTTCGTTAGCACCCTCATTAGAACATGGCTCGTCTTTCCTTGTTATTTCAAAGACAGCGTCAGATATCCTCAATCGTTTACATAGGATAGCCAAAAATCCAAAAAACCAAGCATTCATGGTTGTTATTCTTGCCATCCTTTGGTTATTCCACCATGTCCTAATTGACAACCCCGTTTTCAAATACTCACATATAGTAGATGTGTTGTAAATCACAAGCAAAGTAGCTGGGATCCATAGGTCGGGTTCCTGTATATATGGCCATCATTTATGCACCATTGAAGCATTCAAAATTATGCACTAAATAAATATATGTGGAATAATGTTACGGAATTTTGGTAATTTAAAGAAAGGTCTGTAATTCAAACTTCTATAGTTCAATATTCCATAAAAGGAAATAAAATGCACTAAGCAAACAATCAGAAAGTTTGAGGGGAAAAGAAAAAGAGAGTGAAAACATAAATGCGGTAAGTCATGGTTTATATACATGCACGTTCCTTATTCGAGTTAGCTAGTGATCATTAGTATGATTTAATATTTAACTTTACAGGTTATCTCCACATCCCAATATGTTACTTCTATGTTTCATTTTCCTCTCTCTGCTAGCTTTGCCCCCCCCCCTTTGCTTAATCAGTGGCACAACTTTGCGAAAATTAATTTTTTATCTTGCATAATATAACTATTTATTTTACCTATTAACCTCATAGGAACTCATTTAGGTAATTTCTTACCAAAATATTAACATTTACCAACATTTGGAAGACTAAATAAATATACTTTTGGTCGGTCCAACACAACAGACATAAAAAGTAGTTTAAAACAATAATTAAAAAAAAAGTGTCTTAATTAAGACAATGTTTTTAACTGTATTTTTTTATAAATAAAATAAAAGACGGCAACCAAGTTGCCCCAAAAGTGAATCTTTTAAATTAGAGCAAACTCATTTTCTCCATATGAAATAACTACACATAGAGAAACACAACCATGCAAATGAAAAGAGATCAAAAGGATGACAAAAAGACCAAAGCTTTCATTAACCAAAACATAGCATATGAAAATAAAAAAGAAAATGCAGAAAAGGTTACACGTAACAAATACAAATTAAGTGAAGTGCAGGTAGATTTCAACTTGGATTTCAAATCAGAACTTCCAAAAGAAGCACATTTAACAATAACAATAATACTATGTTTGGCCTTCAACTGTATTAATTTTTTTTAATTTTTTTTGGATGGGGGAGGGGGGCGGCCGCCCACCCTAGCCTCCCCCTGTCTCCGCCCCTGCTTCTAATAGTTACTTTTAACCTTTCTATCCCAAATATCATAACATTGGCAAAAATAAAATGTGCATGTAATGTAAACATGATGAATAGCTTTATTGAGTTTGAATGTGTTCTCGGCTATGAAGTATCGACACTTCAAAAATTCTGACATCTCGTGTCCAACGCTTATTGACACTCCAACACGCATTGTAGAGACTAAAAAAAAAGTTCAAAGGATGTGTTGTGTTGCATTTTTAGTTCCAACTATTAGATTGATTGGATTACTATTACCATTTTATTGAGTTTAATATAAACATTTGGGATATCTTATGTTTCTTTGCAAAATTGACTATATTATAAGTTTATCTTCATTTTTTCGTTAAATAATTGAATATTAAATATAGTATATACTATATAAATTAAAAAATTATTTAATACCAAAACATGTATTAACGTGTCGAAATCTAATTTTTTTAAAATTAATGTGTCGGAGTATTATATCGTGTCTAGTGTCACGTGTCGATATCAGTGCTAGTAGATTTGATGTTGAAATGGTGATAGTTATATGGATTTTATAATTATCATTTAACATGAGAATTGCAATCTTCCTACACACCCTTCGATTGTCATGCTGATGTGGGTCCTACACATAATTTTTTTTCTAACATATGGGTCCCGCATGTTTTTTATCTCTACAACATGAGATTTCAATTCTCATGTCACATGAGAATTATAAAACCTTAGTTATATATATGTTTTGTACTGACCTTAGGCAAGAAAGTGGAGTTGGTAATGATGCAATAGGCAGGGAGAGCGGCATAACATATTTCAGGGACAGATCGTAAGGCCCAAGAACAGAACCAAATATAGCCCAAGCACATTCTGAATTGAAGCTTGCCATAAAGTGTGCCAATAATTGGAGAGTTATTGCTAAGGAGGATATCAAACATCCCTGAGGCCCACCTCTTCTGTTGGCCCATATTACATATGTTATCTTTAGGTGAGCAACCCATAAAGGCCATCAATTCTGGTGAGCAAACTTCAGATCTCCAACTTTTTGTGTGGATTTTCAGCCCAGTAAGTATATCCTCTGATGTTGATCCATATATCCAGCCCACCTAATGTTGTCAAATTATACACTTAGAGCTAACATTTCACAACAAAGATTAATTTACATTCAAGCTTTTGGTAAGTATTTGGATTCCAAGTATTTAACTATGGGTTTAAATTGTCTCCTTAATTATCTTATGCTAGTGAGGCATAAAAAATTGTGTCATTTTTTTATTTTATTTTTTAAAAATAGTGAGACCCGCATAATTTGTTTCTATGCATGAGATAAGGTATCTTCTATTAAAGGAGATTAATAAATCCCTTTAACTATATACATTAATAAATTAACTTCCGAAGTAATTACTAATATCATTGAAATCATACAGTGAAAATGGTGTTTAACAATTATTGAATAAAATAAAGGCAATAATATTTAAAAAAAGTCAAAATTGGTTTTCAACATTTTATTTATCTATTTTTAAGAATTACGGATTAAAAATATAATTTACGAACTTAAATTATCCAAAATAAATAATAAAAATCACAAATTGTTTAAGATTGTGAAGGGATTAAAAAGAAAATATTAAATAAAGTAAAAATTAAAAAAATTGAAACTAGTTCTAAATTTATATTATTAACATTGGTAAGATTTTATTTGAAAGTATATTTATTGAAATTAACTTATCCAAAACAATGTTTAAACATAACAATTTTTTGACCGAAATATTTATAAATATAAAATAGCCCTTGCGTGATACAAATGGGATAACAAAATATATAATTAACTAAAACATAAGTTATACATGTACCAACAAAAAAAAAAAAAAAAAACATAAGTTGTACAGAACATTAAGGACCTTACATTTTTTTTTTTTTTTTGGTAAATACATGGGGCATTGCCCCACGAAACAGACAAAACGAAACAAAAGAAAACAAACAATAACAGGAAAAAGCAAGACAGAAAGAAAACTAAAAACCATCAACTCAGAAGAAACAAACTTAGCATCTTGCAGCTGGAGTGATGACTCCCGGATCCAGCATATCAGCAGTAAGAAGATTAAGTAGCTCACTGTGAGGGGATGTAATAGTGGATAAACCAAAAGGATCATCCATTGCTTTCTTCGCTAGCCAGTCCGCACAATGATTACAGGTCCTAGAAATATGCTTCAACAAGACAGACCAATCCTTATTGAGAGCAGCTCGAATCTTAGTTACCAGAGGTAGCTTTCGAGTGTCATTACCAGTCATGGTAAGAAGGCCAATGGCTTGAGCAGAATCTGATTCAAGAATAATTTTCTTCCAACCAGATTTCCAAGCAAACTCCAACCCATGTAAAATAGCCCAGAGTTCAGCTTGCAAAGGGGAGCAGGAACCAATAAAGACAGAGAAACCAGAAACCCAATTCCCCTCCCAGTCTCTCAATAATCCCCCACATGCAGCTCTCTCATTAGAAACTGCACCATCAACATTTAATTTTAAATAACCTTGAGTTGGAGCAATCCAGGCAGGGGAGGATCTGATGGGGGGTATATAGGATCAACTTTTGTTAACCATTTTCTGTTACAGCACCTTAACTCTCTAATTGATTCAGCAATACAAGGAGAAGGGTCTTCAGGTCTCTTTACAAAGCCTTCATGAAGCTCTTTATTTCTCCAATACCATAAGAAATTACAAACGGTAAAGAAAAAGTCCCTCCAGTCCTTGGCATGGGTATTCTTTATATTCAAATTGAGGATAATCCACTCTTTGGAACAACTTGAGGTGAAAAAACCAGGAGGAAGAGGATGCAACAAAGGTATTAGCCAGACCTTTTTAGCTTTATTACAGTCTCTAAAAGCATGGAGCAGGGTCTCCGCTAGATCAGGACAAAAGGGGCAGCTATTAGAGGAATCACTCCATTTGCTGATATAGTCTTTAGTTAGCATCCTACCATGGAGCATTTTCCACAAAAGAAGCTTAACTCTCTCTTTCCCTTTCCAACTCCATATCTGGTCCCAGCAGCTATCACTAGAGAGGGAGTTAGGACAGGTCAGATTTCTATAAGCCGATTTAACTATAGACTGACCTGGAAGCAAATTTCTCCAGCTAACACAATCCTCTCCTGCTTCCCCATCGGGATGAGGAATAGCCATAATCTGGTTTACTACACTTTCATTAAAATGGTTAAAGAGAAAGTGCGTATTCCATCCCTCTCCTGAAGAGAAAGAATTATGGTTTATTTTGAGATCAACAGTCTCAGCTGAAAGAGGAACAATTGCTAACGAAATTAAGCTAGTGTTGAGACCAGCCCAATCATCCTTCCAGAAATCAACCTTCTTCCCATTACCAATCTGCCAAGAGATGTTACTTAACATATCTGGCCAGACTTTGCATAAACTTTTCCATAAATGAGAATCATACGGTTTAGAAGATACCTCCTTTAACAACTCTTTATTTCTGCCATATTTAGCCACTAGCACTTGAGCCCACAGGTGGTCAGGGGATTGAATTAACTTCCAGGCACATTTTTGCAGGAAAGCTTCATTTTGCTTTCTAAGATTGATGATCCCCAAACCACCTTGCTTTTTGTCCATCTGGAGCTGCTCCCACCTTACCGCATGGTGATTCCTATGATTATCAGTGTCTCCCCAAATAAAGCTCCTTTGAATTCTTTCTATCTCATCACAGATGCCCTTTGGGAGAAGGCTATTCTGCATATGAAACATAGGAATAGCTGAAATGACTGATTTAGCTAATGTCACTCTCCCTGCCATAGACAAACAGCTCTTTTTCCAGCCCTGGAGTCTCCCATTTACTCTGTCCATGATCTCTCCATAATGTAGTTTATTTATTCTTCCATGCTTCATTCTATAGCCCAGGTATCTGCCAATATTCCTAGTATGAGCAAAGCCACTTATCTCCACAATAGAATTAGCCAGCTCAGAAGAAACATTCTTAGAGAAGAAAATGTTTGATTTGGGGTAACTAACCTTTTGCCCCGACATGTCACCGAAGATTGCAAGACAGTTCAGAATAGTCTTGATCTGATTAATGCTAGCTTCACCGAAAAGAAGCAAATCATCTGCAAAAAGCAGGTGAGATATAATTGGACCACCTTTTCCAGCTTTCATGGGCTTCCACTCCTCTCTATTAATGCAGTCAGCAATTAAATGAGACAGCTTCTCCATACACAGAACAAAGATATAGGGAGATATGGGTCCCCTT
>JAVKPL010000367.1:0-14734 GCA_032173675.1 Gastrolobium villosum
AACCACAAATGTTATGTGTAGAACAAATAGAAGAAATGAGAGAACAAAGTAAAGAAATCTCTAAGATAACTGAACCTATAAGATTCATATGTGATAATAAAAAATTATTAAAAGAAATAAAAGTAGATTGCAAATTAAAATTAGAAAATGGAAAAATATTTTATATAAGAGCTATGATAGATACAGGGTGTACTAGAAATGTAATAGATCAAAAGATATTAGAACAAGAAGATTATGAACAAACAGATCGTATTATAGTATCAACAGATATAAATAATAATACTACAAAACATAAATATCAACTTAAGCCAGCACAAATAGGATTTTTAACTCAATGTGGTGAATATTCAGACTATTATTCCTTTACCGAAGTAGTAGCAAGACCATTAGATATAGGATTAAGTTTAATAACATGATTAAGATTTTTATTAGAAGACTCTCGAGGAATGCTCCTTACACAAAATAATTTAGAAATATTTAGAAGTTCAATATTAACACCAATACAAGTGAAAAGAAAAGACCCTTTAATTATAGATTATAAAGAAAAGAAAAATAATTCTGAAAAGAAAATAGCAAAACAAACTAGAAATGAATGGAATAATTCTTTAAATAAACAAAGAAAATCTGAATGTGATTGTCCAATAAAAGGACAATGTAAAATTAATCAACCTATAAAAGAAGAAGAATTTTTAGAAATAGATTATTTAGATATTGAAGATAATTGTGTAATAATAGATTTAGAAGACTTTAATGAATTTTTTAATCCTATACAAGCTTATAATATATTAGAAAATAGTGATATACAAGATGTTATTAGTAAATTAGAAAAATTAGAAATATTTGGAGATAACCCCTTAAAATATTGGGATATAGATAAACCTATATGTGAAATAAAATTGAAAAATCCAGATATAAGAATATCTACTAAAAGTATTAAACATACTATGATAGATGAAAAAGATTTTAATCTTCATATAGAAGAATTGAGTAAATTAGGATTAATTAGGAAATCAGATAGTAGACACAGATCAGCAGCATTTATAGTAAAGAAACATAGTGAAATAGTTCGAGGAAAAAGCAGAATGGTCATTAATTATAAACGACTAAATGATAACACCATAGAAGATGCATATAATATTCCAGACAAAGATACTTTAATTTCTCATATACAAGATTGTAAAATATTCAGTAAATTTGATTGTAAAAGCGGTTTCCATCATTTTAAATTAAAAGAAGATAGTATAGAATGGACGGCTTTCACAACACCCTTAGGACATTTTGAATGGTTAGTAATGCCTTTTGGGCTTAAAAATGCACCAAGCATATATCAAAGAAGAATGGATGAAATTTTCCTAAAACATAAACAATTCTGTATAGTATATATAGATGATATTCTAGTATATAGTAAAAATATAAAAGAACATATAGGACACTTACATGTAATATTCTCTGAGTTTGTTAAACATGGAATTATAATTAGTAAAAAGAAAATGGAATTAGGAAAAACTTATATTAAATATTTAGGATTAGAATTAGGAGAAGGTACTATGAAACTACAACCTCATATTTCCCAGAAAACTATAGAATTTCCTGAAGATTTAAAAGATTTAAAAACACTACAAAGATTTTTAGGATTGTGTAATTATGCTAGAAATTTTATAAAAGATTTTGGCAAATATTTAGGGCCATTATATAGTAAAGCATCAATAAAAGGACAACGATATTTTAATAATGAAGATAAAAAATTGGTTAGACAAATAAAAGAATTAGTAAAAAATTTACCTCCTTTAACATTACCACTTAATACAGATTATAGAATAGTAGTAACAGATGGATCGGAGTTAGGATGGGGAGCTGAGTTGAGAAAAAAACCTAATAAATATTCAGAAAAAGAAACAGAACAAATATGCAGGTATGCTAGTGGTAAACATAAAGTAAAAAATCTTAGTGCTATAGACTATGAAATAGAAGCAGTAATTAAAGGCTTAGATGCATTTGAAATTTTTATTGTAAATAGAGAATTTACTTTACGAACTGATTGTGAAGCAATTGTAAAATTTTATAATAAATTAAATGAAAATAAACTTGGAAGACGAAGATGGTTAATATTAAAAGATAAATTTATTAATCATGGTTACAAAATTAATATTGAACATATTAAAGGAGAAGATAATTATATAGCTGATTATTTATCTAGAACTATAACTAATTCTTGATTATAATTTTCAGATGAAACCAGGAGACAGACCTAGAGCAATTATGCATAATCAAGAACAGCAGCAGCTAGAACAGAATCTTTATCAAAGATCAGTAGAACAGAGAACTATAAATAGTTTAAATTTTGGTAATGTTAATCTTCAGATATATCCTAGTTCTAATATATCTTTTAGACCATTAGCAGGACAAACTTTCACTTCAGAACAGAAATGTATTTTAGATAACTTATGGGTTTCGTTTAATAAAGAACCTAAAGATAGAAAACATTTTATAGCAGCCATGAATGCCTTAGGATATACCTTTAATTTAAGTCAAGAAAGATTTCGATTTTACGTTGTGTTTGAAGGTAATAATCCTGGAGTCTTTAATTCCTCGATAGATGTTATAGAATCCACCAGAAATTTTAAAAATCCAAAATATAAAGGTTTCCATACAATAGATGAAGCCTTTTCTGCTGCAAGATCTTTTTTAGGTCCTCATTTTCATATACATCCTTCTCTCAGAAATTTTTCTGAACCATTACCATATCTAAAAGCTTCCAGTAGCCAGACAAAAGTTATATTTTGTGATCATTGTGAAATCCTATCCAGAACAATTAGAAGTCTTAATGAGGAAAGAGAATATCTTAATGGAGAGAGAGAGACTTCTTAAACAGATATTTATATTACAACAAGAAGTAGATAAACTTCAGCAAAAATCTTATGGTTTCCCGTCCACAAAAACGGGTGAGATAGGTAATTGCTCCCTTCTGAGCAATCAAGAAGCTAGCATAGAAGCAGGTTCTATGCCTTCACAAGCTCAAACGGTGCTTGGTGATGAAAAAACAAATCCGTTAAAGGCTGTGGCTTTGCCAAAAAGCCAAGAAGAAAATACTTTAGAAATATTAAAAAGAAAAATAGAAGAAATACTAAATGCACAAAAGGAGATCCGACAGCTAGTAGAACCTGAAAAAGATAAAGAAGAAGAAGACATATCTTCACCAATATCTGGAGATTCAATGGATACTATTGGAAGACAGAACATTGAAGACAAAGTCTAAAAGTCAGACTCTACATTATAGCCATCAAGACTCTATACTATAGCCATGAAGACTCTACACTAGCAGCCATCAAGACTCTACACTATAGCCATGAAGACTCTACACTAGCAGCCATCAGGACTATGCTCTAGCTATTAGACTTTGTGTAAAGTTGTCAGAATAAGAGATAAGGTCGGCAAACTCATGTCCACAAAATGCTGAATAGAAAATGTCGGCAGGGTATTTTGTAAATATAAGGGTCGGTAAGGGTTTTTTTTTTTTAAAAAAAAGTTGTAATTTTGTCAGGAATCCTACTTTTATCTGAAGTGACGATGGGGCCCAATGAGTACCCGACTCAGAAAAGAAAGGATTACCTGTTGTATTTCGTGTTTCATTTCTAAGTCTATAAATAGGTACCTTGTTTTAGTGAAAACATGAGGGAGCGAAGTGTGAGAATACTCTAAGTTAGAAACATCTGGGATGTCTCTGTTGTAATCCTTCTGTGCTTGTAATAAAAGTATTCCATTTTCTGAAAACATAAGCTTGCTCTTATTCTCTCAGTTCTTTTAGACATCTTTCGGGGATTTCCGAAAGGGAAATCCTTCTCCTTTCTTAAGGTACTACCATGTCTTCTTAAAGCTTTTATTTTAAGTATGTGTATATTCTTCCCCTTGTTAGTTTCTTCTTTGTATATTTTATCCCTTTTCATAATCTATTACTGAGTTAGGTAGTCTTGCCCCGTCTGGTATGTTAAACTGTTCACCAACCTAATGGAGCCAATAAGTGACCTATATAATTAATTAAAATGAAGATTAAGGTCCATGGTAAATGTAGTTAGGAAAAGTGAACAGTAACATAACCTTGCGGATAGGATGTAGAGCCTAGCTTAAAAAAAAAAAAAAAAAAAAAAAAAAAGTCTGGAATCGGCCAACTCTTTTTTTTTGAGTATTCTCCGGACTCTTTTTTTTTTTTTTTTTAAGCTAGGCTCTACATCATATCCGCAAGGTTATGTTACTGTTCACTTTTCCTAACTACATTTACCATGGACCTTAATCTTCATTTTAATTAATTATATAGGTCACTTATTGGCTCCATTAGGTTGGTGAACAGTTTAACATACCAGACAAGGCAAGACTACCTAACTCAGTAATAGATTATGAAAAGGGATAAAATATACAAAGAAGAAACTAACAAGGGGAAGAATATACACATACTTAAAATAAAAGCTTTAAGAAGACATGGTAGTACCTTAAGAAAGGAGAAGGATTTCCCTTTCGGAAATCCCCGAAAGATGTCTAAAAGAACTGAGAGAATAAGAGCAAGCTTATGTTTTCAGAAAATAGAATACTTTTATTACAAGCACAGAAGGATTACAACAGAGACATCCCAGATGTTTCTAACTTAGAGTATTCGACATCGCAGATGTTTCTAACTTAGAGTATTCTCAACATGGTCAAGCTTATTATAGCAATGGGTGTCGTTTTGTCCCAACATGGTCATCCCTTGGCTTATTATAGCAAGATGTTTACCTCGCGGATTCGCTCTTCCTCAACTTATGTCCGCGAGCTCTTCGCCATCACCGAAGCTGTCCACAAATGGCGTCATTATCTCCTTGGTCGTGAGTTCATCATCAAAACGGATCACTATAGCCTACAAAATCTCCTAAAGCAATCCATCCACACACCCGAACAAGAACGTTGGCTATATAAGCTCCTTGGTTTCCAATACCGTATTGTATACACACCTGGCAAATCCAACATGGCAGCAGACGCCTTGTCTCGGTGTCCTCATCCATCTTTACATGTTCTATCTGTCCCTATCCCTGCATTGGCCAAACGCATCCAACAAGCTCTCCAAACTGACCCCACCTCCCTATCCATTATAGCTGCAAAGCACAAGAGTCCAGGTACATATCCTAATTTTTGACTAACTAATGATCTACTGTTCTTTCCAAATAGGTTGTACTTTCCCTCCACATCCACTATTTGCAAAGAAATGTTTGCTGCGCATCACCAAAGCCCCGTTGGAGGTCATTCTGGATTTTACATAACACTTAGACGTCTTACGCAAGCCTTTTACTGGCACAATATGAAGAGGGACATTAAGCAGTGGGTACGTGATTGCATTGTTTGTCAACAAACCAAATATTCAACAGCTTCTCCTCATGGTCTCCTACAACCACTTCTCGTTCCGGATCGTGTTTGGGACGACATCACAATGGACTTTATCGTCGGGCTACCACCGTCCCATGGCAAGACTTGCATCATGGTCGTTGTGGACCGTCTCTCCAAATACGCCCACTTCATTCCCCTCCCTACTCACTTCACAGCTCAGTCAGCAGCTTCAACATTCATTCATTATGTTGCCAAGTTACATGGGATTCCCAAGAGTATCACCACTGACCGTGGGTCTATCTTCCTTAGCTCCTTTTGGCAGGAGCTCTTCACACAACAAGGCACTAAATTGCAAGTCAGCACGGCCTACCATCCACAAACCGATGGTCAGACCGAGGTAGTCAACCGATGCCTTGAGCAGTACCTCCGCAGCTTTACCATGGACAATCCCACAGCCTGGTACACATTCCTCCATTGGGCTGAATATTGGTACAATACTACCTACCATTCTTCAGCAAAAATGACACCCTTTGAAGCTCTCTATAGCCGCCCCCCTCCATGCACAGGTTGATCGTCTTTTACAAGATAGAGACATTCTCCTGCGCACACTGAAAGACAACTTGGCTCACACTCAACAACGCATGAAAGCGTTTGCAGACAAAAAGCGCACAGATAAACAGTTCAATATTGGTGATTGGGTCTTGGTCAAATTACACTCTTATCATCAACAATCATTGGCCAAACATCACTCCTCTAAGCTTTCACGACGCTACTATGGACCGTTTCAAGTCCTGTCCAAGGTGGGCTCTGTTGCTTATAAATTGTCCCTTCCAAACACATCCAAGATTCATCCTATTTTTCACATCTCCTTGCTCAAACCCTTTTTCGGAGACCCACAACAGGTCACCTTCCCTGCACTCCTAGATGTTGACCTTGAGAACCTTGGGGACAAGGTTCGTTCTGATGATGGGAGGGATGATACAAACCCACCTAATATCCCATTAGAGCCACGTTCACGTAAACCACCAGGCTATCTAACTGATTATGTGCTCCATCAACATAGCAGTTGAAGACTTGTAACAGCACTCCCGTTTTCTATATTTCTAGCAAGCACCTTGTATGGTTTAGTGGGTAGTTATTCTCCATGATTTATTTTACCGTTTCTGCATCAGTTGTAACTTTTATTTATCATTTAGTGGGTAGTTATCCTCTGTATCATTTAGTGAGTAGTTATTTTCCATGATTTATTTTACCGTTTCTGCATCAGTTGTAACTGCTATTTAAAGACCACCATGAATGAAAAAAGGCAGACTGTTACTGTTCATTAATTTCCCTTGTACGTTTTAAGCTTATCCTTTAAGCTGAAAAGGATTCTATCAGACTACTCTTAAATGGCTGAAACCCACTTAATACCCCCATTTCCTCATATCACCTACGTATAACACTCCTCCTCCACTTAGCTTTTTCTCTCTTCCTCCTCTTTAAGAAACAACCTCATTTCTCCATAAACCACCAAAGTTTTCACCTTTCATCACCTTCTTCCCTCTTGACCACATGAAACCCTTGAAAGCTTGTGTCTTGGAAGAGAAAAATACCTTCTTAAAACATTTTTTGTTTCTGTTTGTGAGCTTAAAAATTGGATTTTTTTAATTGTTTCAGGTTTGGATCATCTTGTTCTTATTGTGTGAGGCTTCCAAGGTGAAAAAGCAAAAAGTTTCATTTGTTTTTCATGACGGATAGTGTGATTTAAGTTAAAGGTTGAGTCTTGAAGTTATTTATGTGTTTAGAATTTGTTGGTATACTGATCAAATGACTAAATAAGTTTGGGAGTCAATTACACCTTAGAAATCTGGTTTTCTGCGTTCTATTGCTGATGTAATCGATTACCTTTCGTGATGTAATCCATTACATGCTGAAAAAATTGAAAATCGATTATAGTAATCGATTACAGCGAACCCGGATTGGTAACATTAAAATATCTCGAGCTACATAGCTCCCAATTGAATGAGGTTTGACCTATGTGAAGTTAACGCAGCATAGGTATACAAAGAATTGAAATATATTGACTTCATGGCAGCTGGCGAATTCATCAGTGGAGTATGATCCTATATATGATGCAGATAAGGGTTTCAAAGTGATTCCATCGTCTTTCCATGATATCAGTGACGTTGAGTTCTAGGATAACTGGGGACGTATGTAGTATAACCGCTAGAACTCTTTTTTTTTTTACCTGTATAACTAGTTTTATACCCTTTGTATGGAGGTTAGAAAAATTGAATGACATTGATAAATTATGAATTAATATAATTTTTTTAAAAGAAGTATATGCTTTAAAAATATTCATCATTAAAAGTATTAGATTTGTTGCTAAAACTCATTAAATACATCTTGAAAAGTAGGGAAGTTTTCTTTAATCTTACACAGCTTCTAGTATCTAAAAAGTTCTAGAATTCTTATTAAAAAGGAGTAGAGACCTATTGGTTTAGTATACAAACAATTGATAAAATTACCATTTAGTTAAATACATGAATACAATAGAATATAAGAGCACAATAGGGTATAATTTTTAAATCAAATTCTCTACTAGTTTGATATATTATAGAATATTTAGTGTGTAATTTATAAGCTTTCATAAAAAAACAATTGTTAATTTCATATATTGATAATTATGATAAATTCACAATAAGAAAAATTGCAATATAATAATAAGAAATTTTACAAACCCCAAAATTAATCTGAATATTTTCCAGCAAAAAAACAAACAAAAGATAAAGTTCAAAATGTCTCACATAATTTTTCTATATTTAAGGATAATTTTTTGTATTACTTTTCACAATTTTAAAATAAAATAAAATTTAATGGGTTGCAAAACTTAAACTCAAACAGCACAAATTAAATGCATAAAACACATAAAAAAACCCCCCAAAAACAGATAAATGATGAAAATTTGCAACTCACAAACCAAAAAAATGCTAACATATATGAAGTCTTATATGAAATGAACCAAAATAAGAAATCAAGTTTTTGTAAAACATCTTGAAATATTCAAGTGTGATGAGTCCCACATTGGTTGGTAATGAGATAAGTGAAGAGTATATAAGTGGAAGGACCCCATAAACCTAATTCCTTAAGGTTTTGGGTTGATATGTGGTGTCGGACCCACTTGGTGTACTTTGAGTAACTTAGCCCATTGGTGGTGGCCCCCTGCCACGGGCTTCCCCTTGGACCCGCCTGTCAGTGTTATTAGAGCCGGTTTGGGCTCGAGCTAGCCTGGTGATTGGCTAGGGGGCGGGTTGAGTACTTGGGCCCGGATGTGCCTCTGGCAATAGTGTGATTTTCTGTGTTAAAATTGATAAGAATTGAGTCATAAAAGAGCAACTTAAATATATATTTGCTAATTATATTGATTCTTTCTTTTCAATAATATTTCTCACCTATTGGTTGTGTTTTTTTTTACAGGAAAAAGAAGTGAAAATTATAAAAAGCCTGTTAACACAATTCCACACATATGCCAAGAAATACAAGTTCCAGAAGCATGGCGCGAACCGGCACCACACGACTCACACCCGCGCCAGTTTCCGGATTCCCAGCGGTACTTTGGAGGTGGCGCCAACCGGCGCCAAAGTATAAAAAAAATGCAAATTGATCAGTAGCTTGGCGCTACTTGGCGCCAAAATGGAGCCAATTAGCGCCACTTCTGTATAAAGGAATAGGAATGGCACCAAGTAGCGCCACTATGGCGCCTACTGGCGCCGTTTTACGAAGATGCAGTTTCGTGGCGCTGGCTAGCGCCACACCGGCGCCAACTAGCGCCGGTTTGCAGGATGGATGTACCGTATTTTCGGAAGGGCATTTTTGGAAAGAAAGAAATATATTATAAAACGATGCTGCTCTGTATTTGAAGACGTTGAATATTGGAAAACGATGTTTTTTTTTTAATTTTTAGACCAAAACGACGTAGTTTTACTTAGTCGGAGATAAGTTTACCTACAACAGCTGTAGAAATGATTTCCCCATATATATATATATATATATATATATATATATATATATGTATATATGTATATGTATAAATGAGGAAGGGTATTCTTACTACCAAATTTTTCTACTACTAAATTACTACCTATCTAATCACCATTGAATCAAAGAGAGAATGGTAATTGCTTGATTCTAAGCTGTATAAGGAAGTAAAAATTAGGAGGAAAAAGTCTCATGTATGAATGACACTTGTCATGTGATGATTGTGAAATGTGAAATATGTGGTTTGGTTAAGACTCCTGTTGGAACAATATAATTTTGCAATTGATGTTCTTCTCAACTACCTAACTGTCTTAAGCTCGGAGTAAGTTTGAATATTTGATTTAATGTCCATTGACGTTTTTCTTTTGTTCGTTGCTATGCAAAAAAAAATTATAATTGACCTTTTTCAGAATAGCAGATATATTGGTATCCAACAGATTATTTTTGGTGGTCGCTGCATGGGTGATTGGGACTGGATGCACTTGATTTCATTCCTTGTCCTGTACTTTTGATTTGGCTCAAAAAAGTACAGCAGGTGTTTCAGTGACATTATGCATTCAAAATAACTTGTCCTCCGGTTTTCACGTTATTCGTTGCTACAATCTTTGGTCTGAATGGTTATCTTTAACTCACCATGAGTTCCCAATCGTGCTTGGTTGCCACTTGCCGCATAGAATTTTCATGTACAATTTGGAGCGAGAAACCTAGAGAATTAGCTGTGTTGAAAATGAGAAATGCCTCGTAGGTGCGGCTTGTGAAATGATTTACATTTGAAAGCATAGCTACTGCTACTGAGTCTGTTACTTAATATAAGAGACTTCCGTTTATTTAGCTTTGTTGTTATGACAGTTAAGCTTGTTATTAGTTGATCACTATGTGTAGGTACTCTATATAAATAGCCTTAGTGTAAGTATAGTCAAGACAATGTAATTCTTCTCTTTTCAATACAATATACATAAATCATTTTCTTTCTCTTTCTTTCTTTCTTTCTTTCTTTTCTCTGATACCTTTCATGGTATCAGAGCTTTGATCAAGATCCATGGAAACCGAAACCGCTTCCGCACAGCAAACACAGCCAATGCAGTCAATGCCGTTGCAACAATCCACATTGCATACCTTCTCCAATCCTGTTTCATTCAAGCTTGAAGAAGGAAACTTCCTTCCATGGAAGCAACAAGCCTTAGCAACAATAAAGGGATTCAATTTACAGAGATTTATAACCAATGAAGTCGAAAGTACTTCAGAGCAGCAAGATCAGCTCTTGATGTCTTGGCTGCTTACTTCGAAGTCAGAATCATTACACACCAGAATGGTTGGATGTGAGTCCTCTTTCCAGATTTGGAGCAAACTTCAAGAATTCTTCACCTCCCAAACTCGAGCCAAAGTGAAGCAATTAAAAATTCAACTAAAAAATACAAAGAAAGATGCATCAATTTCTAAATATCTGTTGGAAATCAAGAAGATCGTGGATTCTTTAGCTGCAACAGGTTCATCAATCACTGCAAAAGAGCACATTGATGCAATTCTTGATGGTCTTGGTGAAGACTATGATCCTTTCATCACTTCTGTTACATCAAGAACAAATACATTCAAAGTTGGAGAGATTGAGGCTCTCCTTATGGCTCAAGAAGAACGCATTGAGAAGCACAAGAAGACTGATCTTGGAATGTTACAAGCTAACATGACTCACATGAATTCGAAGACCCTATGGAAACAGTACTGGCAGAGGATACAGTTCTAACAGAGGGAGATTCTTTAATAATAGAGGAAGGTTTGGCAGAACAGGAGGAGGACCTAGATACAATCAGCAATACAGCAGCAGCAATCAGCAGTATGGCAGCAGTAATAGTGGCAAACCACAATGCCAAGTGTGTGGCAAGTTTGGACACATAGGCTTTGAATGCTACAATCGATTTAATCAAAGCTATGTTAATCCATTTCAGCAGCAAAATAAGTCAGAACATGGAGATTCATCAAACTCCAGAATTCAATCCAATTTCACATCTGCTGGCTCATCTTATCAGGATGACAGTAATGATCTTCTCACAGCCTTTGATCCAAGCTGGTACCCTGACTCAAGTGCCACAAATCACTTTACACCTAATGAATCTAATATGATGTCAAAGTCGATTTACAAAGGCCAAGAAACTGTCAAAGTAGGTAATGGTGCAGGTATGAAAATTCAACATATTGGTCACTCATTACTTCATTCATCATCGAATTCTTTATCCTTTCCTTTAAACAACTTACTTCATGTACCTGAATTGTCAAAGAACCTCCTGAGTGTTTCACAATTTGCTAAAGATCATGATGTGTTCTTTGAATTTCATGCTAATGGTTGCTATGTTAAATCACAGGCTACCAAGGAGATTCTTCTCCAAGGAAAGCTTAAAGGTGGTCTGTATGCTTTTGAAGGAGCAAGAACTCTTCCACATCTCAAGCTCTCTGCTCCCAAGCATTCTGTTTTTCAAGCACAAATAGTTCCTACAAATAAATGCAAATATGTCCTTGATCTATGGCACTTTAGATTAGGACATGCTTCATTTTCAATTGTAAAATCAATTCTTACTCGTTGTAAAATCCCATTTCGAAATGAAAATAAAGTTGTTTGTGGTCCCTGTTGTATGGGCAAGATGCATCAATTGCCTTTTTCTTCTTCTATAAACACATATCATAATCCATTAGATCTTGTGTATTCTGATGTGTGGGGACCAGCTCCAGTAAATAGCAGTTATGGTTCTAGATACTACATTTGTTTTATAGATGCTTACAGCAGGTACACCTGGCTTTATCCTATGAAAAATAGATCCCAAGTACACTCTCTTTTTGTCTAATTCAAAACCATGATTGAACTTCAACTCAATTCCAAAATAAAATCCCTACAAACCGATAATGCAAAAGAATATCTATCCCTCAAACCTTACCTTCAAACACATGGCATCATTCACAGATTATCCTATCCTTATATTCACCAACAGAATGGTACCCCTGAGCGAAAGCAAAGACATGTTGTTGAGATTGGCTTATCCATGCTTGCTGCTTCTTTCCTACCCCAAAAATTTTGGGAAGATGCCTTTGTATCAGCATGCATCATTATTAACATTCTTCCTTCACCTAGTCTTGGCCATTTGTCTCCTCACCAACTCTTATTTGCCAAAGAACCAGATTACGGCTTTCTAAGAACCTTTGGGTGTGCATGTTATCCATATCTTAGACCCTATAATACTCACAAACTGGATTACAGATCACTTCGAATCACATTCCTTGGTTACAGTCATTCTCACAAAGGTTACAAATGTCTTACACCAAGTGGTAAAATTGTTTTCACTCCACATGTTATCTTTGATGAGCACATCTTTCCTTATCAACACACTTCACACACACCAGTTCCTCCAGTTCCATCATCCACACCAAATCATATACCTGCTATACCCATCATTACTCCCTCATTTCCATTGAGTGACTCACATGTTGAACTTTCTACTAACACCATTAATCATATTGTACCTACTTTGCCATCTTTTTCTAACTCTTCTTGTAGTTCTGGAAACACCGATTTTGCTACTGTTGCTCCAACTGGTGATGCTATCAATTCAGTAGCTCCTGCACTTGTTCCTGATTTGGTTCCCTTAACCAATCAACACTCCATGACTACTCGATCAAAGGCTGGTATCTTCAAACCTCGACTCTACACTGCTTCTTTAGAACATGCTTCTGTACAACAGGCCTTAGCTCAGCCTCATTGGCTCAAAGCCATGAATGAAGAATATGTTGCCTTAATGAAAAATCGAACATGGACATTGATGCCATTACCTTCTGGTCGAAAACCAATTGGCTGTAAATGGGTTTTCCGTGTGAAGTACAACCCTGATGGTTCTATCCAAAAGTACAAAGGCAGATTAGTTGCAAAGGGCTTCAATCAAAGAGAAGGGTTCGATTATGCTGAGACATTCAGTCCAGTTGTAAAACCTGTGACTATTCAAATTGTTCTCACTTTAGCTCTCTCTCACGGGTGGTCCATAAGACAAATTGATGTGAACAATGCGTTTCTAAATGGAACTCTACAGGAAGAAGTCTTCATGACACAGCCGCAAGGTTTTCTCTCCACCAATTCCAATCTTGTTTGTCGGTTGGACAAAGCCCTGTATGGTCTCAAACAAGCACCTCGTGCTTGGTTTGAAAAATTGAGCAGTACTCTCATCCAGCTTGGGTTTCATGCCACCAAGTGTGACTCCTCTCTCTTCGTGTCCATCACTCACATCTCCACAACTTATGTTTTGATTTACGTGGATGATATCTTAATTACTGGCTCTTCCTCAACAGTGATTTCTTCCCTTATCAAGTCACTCAATGCTGCATTTGCTCTCAAAGATTTGGGACCACTTCACTTCTTTTTGGGAATTGAATCGCAGCTTCTACCTAATGGTTCACTCCACCTCTCTCAGTCCAAATATATTGCTGATCTGCTCACTAAAGCAGGATTAGCAACCAGCAAACCAATGCCAACTCCCACGGTTTCTGGTTTAAAGCTCTCAGCACGCAGTGGCAGTGAGTTTAATAATCCCTCTCTTTATCGATCAATTGTAGGTGCCCTTCAATATGCAACTATCACACGTCCAGATATCACTTTCTCTGTTAACAAAGTATGCCAATTCATGCATACTCCACTGGACTCTCATTGGAAAATAGTTAAGCGTATTCTACGATATCTTCAAGGAACTTCTCACATGGGCTTGACTATTGCTCCTTCCTTGAAACCTCAGCTACTGGCATATTGTGATTCTGATTGGGGGTCTAATATAGATGACAGGCGCTCCACGTCTGGGTTCTGCATCTTCTTAGGAGGGAACTTAGTATCTTGGTCCTCTAAGAAACAAGGGGTAGTAAGTCGTTCAAGCACCGAGGCTGAATATAGGTGCTTGGCTTCCACTGTGGCTGAGCTAACTTGGATCAAATCCTTGATGTCTGAGCTTAAAGTCTCTCACCTGACTACACCTCGAATTTTTTGTGATAATCTCAGTGCTGTTTTACTTACATCTAATCCTCTCTTTCACTCACGCACAAAACACTTTGAACTCGGCTTGCATTTTGTTCGAGAGAAGATACTCAGTGGCTCTATCATTGTGCGTCATATACCTTCTGCAAATCAAATTGCTGATGGTTTAACCAAGGCTATTTCTAGTTCACAGTTTTTGGTTTTCAGGGACAAACTCACCCTCTCTGTTTATTCGAAGCTGAGTTCGCGGGGGAATGAAAGCATAGCTACTGCTACTGAGTCTGTTACTTAATATAACATACTTCCGTTTATTTAGCTTTGTTGTTATGATAGTTAAGCTTGTTATTAGTTGATCACTATGTGTAGGTA